>VNJO01004616.1:0-20853 GCA_008042535.1 Drosophila tani
TGTTAATTGATAAATTGGAGGCCCATTAAGGGCCCAACAATCAATTTAAAGGGCTTTTACCTAACTCTCGAGGACTGTTAAATAATCGCACTTTATCTTATCACACTCACACTCGCTCACACATATTTGTCAGCTTTTGGCGCCTTTTCATAATATATTTAATCTCTTTTTTTTTTGCACTGCAAAGTTCTTTCACTTTTTCACTTATTTTTTTTGGAACTGAAAAATAATTGCGATTTATTATTTTCTTTCTTCGGTTATACACTTTGGCACTTGTTATCAACTTTTTTTGGTTATTTATTATTATTTATTTTATTTTTATTTTTGTTGACGTCGACGCAAAAGCAAGAGAGAGAGAGAGAGAGACAGAGAAAGAGAGGGGTCAAAGAGAAAAAGGTAAATGGGGGGGCAGGCGGTGGGGCGGCAGACACGCTGGCTCTCCGCTTCTCTAATTCTCCTCTCTGCTTCCTCTTCTTCTTCGGGCACGTAGGCAAAACGAAAAGTGGTCGCAAAACGAAAACTGTACACAGCGCAGAAGACGGCGACGACGACGAAAACGGCGAGAAAGGCGTGAAGACGAAGACATAGGAAACCTTAACTTAGGATTTTTCCTTTTCTTTATTTTTAGTAAATTAATCCGATTTTTTTATTGGTTATTTTATCAGATATCTGAGCTTATTAAGACAATCTTAGCTTGGTAAGATTTCTTTTATAAACTTTTATATTGGAATCTTGACTTGGAAAGATATCTTATAGGTTTTATTAGGAACCTTAACTGGTTATTTGTTGTTATATCTTTATATTTTATATTACATTTTAGATAGTTCAATTTGCACAACACTGCACACACTTCTTTATAACTTTAATTTTATATTTTGCAAGTTCATTTTTCGGTAATATATATTAATATATATTTATTGATTTATTACTTTTCAATTAGTTGTCCATTTACAGCACTTTCACACTATTAAAATTAAATATATTTTGGTAGGTTATAGAAAAAAAAAGAACTTAAAAGGTAACTAAAAACGCCGCTAAAAGAATGTTCGTTAAAAGAGTGTTCGCTTCGATTTGATCAGGTTCACACACGTGTGGAGTTCTTTACCGAGTGTTTTTCATAAACAATTTTCAATTGCACAGCAGAAACCCAAGGTGTTTGTTTTGTTTTTTGTTTCTTTTTTTTTTTTTTTGATAGACGACAGTGAATAAACGAAAGCAACTAAGGGAGTAGTTTTCTTTATACAATTTATACACAACAGAGTTTCGAGAAACACACTTTCGCTTGGTTTTGGTATTTGGTTATTTCATGTATGTAGTATATAGGGGAGTATATAGATCAGATGATCTCTGATAGCTGTTTTTGTGTACCAAAATATGCATAATACCTTCGAGCAAGCGTTGGCGTTGTTCGGCGGCTGCAACAGCCTCTGCAACAGCTGCATGTTGCTGCTGCTGTTGCTGTTGTTGCTGCTGCTGTTGCTGCTGCTGTTGTTGCTGCTGCTGCTGTTGCTGCAGATGCTGTTGCTGCTGCTGCTGCTGCTGATCCTGGCTCTGATGGTGATGATGATGCGGATGATGGTGGTGATGATGGTGCTGCTGCTGCGACGACTCCTCGGGGCCGGAGGGCGTGGGGGAGGCGGGACCGGAGCTGGCCACGCCACCAACAACGCCACCGCCGCCGACGCTTTGGCTGCTATTTAGAATATTCAGATTTTGCTCGTATTTGGTCGGGGGCATTTTATCGTAACTGTTCATCAAGGGTCTTTGATCGTCCATAGTCATTGCAGCGACACTCATAACTCGGTTTAAAACGCTCCCTTTCTAGTAGCTGCTGTTCGAGCTGCTGTTGTTGTTCTTGGTCCTTTGCTGGCGTTGTTACTGTTGTTTTTCATGTGGGCTGAGAAAAACACACTCGCTCGCTCTCGCTTGCACACAATCACTCGCTCTCTCTCGCTCACACGCACTCGCTGCTGCCCGCTGTGCGCGCGCTCTCACCAATACCAGTGCGCCTCCAAGCACACACTAGCACGCACACACACACAGACACTCTCTCCAATGGCGACGCGATGGGTACGATTTTTGCAAACGCAGATTTCACGTACTTTACGCGCTTGCTCAACGCTAATTTAATGATTTATCGCTGGATTGTTCATTGATTTACACTTTTTCAATATTTTCAGGCGGTTGGTGGCACTCTTACGTCGTTATTTCTCTATTTTTCACCGCTGCGATGCAGCAAGCTGAAATTTCACGTTTGGTGCTGCTAACTCTTGTGCAGAAACCAATATGGCGACCATTAGGGGCAGTGCGCTGCCAAAAATACCAAAAAATTAGTGTTGAAAAGTGCCGAAGGGTCAAGATTTCACGGTTGACTTTCAATTAACGTAATTTGTTAAAGGTTGCTTTTATCATAACAGACTTTGTCTTTAAAACAATATTTTTCTAACAATTTTTGTTTGTAACCTTTAAACATTAGTTTTATAATTTCAAATTTAAATATTCCTTTTACTAGGCACATTTCATTCAAGTAGTAGGGTCACACTGGGCATTTGTTATTGTTTTCACAGGTAAACATGGCCGAATCCTCGCATCCACAGGTAAAATTGGAACAGCAAAACATCAAGGAACGCCTGAATCTGCATGTCAAGCGGCGACTGCAACAGGATGCAGAGGTTCCCATCGAAAGTCCTGAGCTATTGCCAGGAGACCCAAATACAGCCACAAATATGAAGCGCAGCAAGGGAAAAGAGGTTCCCAAACAACGAAAACCCTATCAAAAACGCACGGAAAAGGCCAAAACGGAGACCGCAAAGTTCAAGAAAGGTAAGAAATTGTTTGATTAAAATAGAAATTCCCTAAAATATGTAAATTTCAGCCGGACAACTTGGCAGTCCAGCGGCGGAGACGGAGCCCTTGGACGACCAGGAGCCGGAGGGCTGTTCTCCGGAGGCGCCGGATGCGAAATCCTCAAGCAGGGATCGCTACAAAAACGCCGATATACTTAACATGGTATTAAGCGTTAAGAAGCGGGCTTTAATGCAGGACCCCGAGGTGCAGGCATTTTGGTCCCAAATAATGACGGCCATAAAGAGCTGAGGTTGTTCTTTACTTTGTTTTAATTAGGTGTTAAGTTGGTTAATAAAGATATGTTACTAATACCTTTTATCGATTATATTTAGGGAAACCATTTTTGGAGACTGCCTACAAAACTAGGTTTGAATATCAATATCGGATATTAAATATTAAAATATTTATTGTTATTCCACATAAAGATACTATATTATCTCAAAAGATATGTGAGTAACAGGGAACTCATTACTTAGTTTGTGCAATAGTTTGTTTTAAAATGCAATGTACCCAATTTCACTTTATTTTAAAATGGAATCCAACTTGATTTAATGTTTTGAAAAACTTTCCTATTTATTCGATTTATTAGTAAATAAAGCTTAAAGCTAGAAATATGCTATATATGAAATATAAGAGTAAACTATTTTCCATAAAAACATTTACTAGACTCTCGAAACTAAAGATCCTTTTACCAATGTTGTGATCACATTGATATGTGATCACTTTTGGAATAACTATAAAAATTCCCATTAATGATTCGAATAACTTATCTTACTTAAAAATCATTTTAGCCATCTATGACTATAATTTAAATATAAAATTTATAGAAATTTGAAATTGTAAATTGGTTTAAAATTGTGAAAACCACAAAAATTGCAGAACCGATAAGAACAGCAAGGAATATCCACCGAAACCACAGTTTTTTAAACCATTGGAGAATTCCCCATTACCCCGGAGAATATAGTTTTCAAAAAAATATGTCTGGAATGTCTCCGGTGCCCAGTGCGCAGTCTCGCTCTCTGGAATCTCTCTTCCTAACCTCTCTCGACTGGAGAGAAGAACCTCGCCGGCCGCCTGCGGACAGCTGCGGACTCGGACTCGGATTCGGCGGAGCGCTCAGAAAGAAATTCAACGTGTTTGGGGTTGCATCGCGTCGCGTGACCGCATCAGAGTCCACAGAAAAGGAAATCCTTGGCCATAATACCGAGCATTGTGTCTCCAAATTTGATTGTGTGACGATTAACCAAGAAAGGTAGCCGATAAATCAAATCGAGCGAAAAGTGGACAGAAATCGCGATTCTGAGCACATCGGACCCATTAGGCCGTGTTAGATAATCCCGCTTTTGTAGCGCGGTTCGGTATCGATTCAACTTTTTTCGCTTGGGTTTCTCGGAAGGGCGCTCGCTCTCTGCTCTACCCACCCCCTCTGTCTCTCACTAACTCTCTGCTTCTCATTCCCCTCATTTCTCTGGCCATTTCTCCCCGTTTCTCTCAGTCGCTTTGACTTTGTGCTTCGTCCTTGCGAGAGAATTTGCACTGAAATCGCACCCACCGCCACCGCGGCCAGCCCCGTGAAAACCCTAGAGCCCCCGTTTTCACACCCCTTCTCCCCGCACACAACCCCTTTTCGGTGAGCCCTTTGCATCCGCTTTTCTTTTCGCTTTCAACTGTTTCGGGGTCTTTTCATTTCCACTTTGCTGTCATCAGCTTGAAATAGTTCGAGAGCTAGGGAAATTCCTCAGTCCAAGAGCTCCACTCTTACGTAAATAATTAAAAGGAAATCGTGTCGAAGGAAGGACTATTATTTGAAACTGCAAACGGAAAACTAAGAAAAAGAAGTCACGGGTGGTGGGGTCTGGTATTATATAATAGCAAAAGTAAAAGTGAAAAGTGACTTCAAAACAAATGGAGAACCAGAGTGCATAAGTGATTACCAAACAACTTGGCCAGAAAAAGGACTTTCAACAATATTAAACGAACAAATTACAGAGAAATAAATCAAGTAAAGACCTTAACCTTCAGTTTAAAGCTTAACAAATAGCTAAATAGCTAAGCCCCGAAAGAGCCCAACGAGTATCCTTTAATCCTCGAGGTCTTCTGCTGCATTACACAACAAAAGTGCAGACCCAACCCCTGTGATGAGTAGTTACCTGTGCTGCCACCTGAGTGACTTTTTCATGCCACTTGTTCTACTCATTTTTGTTCGTTTGCTCTGCTTTTTCCTATTTTTTTTAATGGCTAAATCGATATGCCAGTTTCGTGTTTCTGCCAATTGTCTGACTATTACATAATAACAAAGGGAAAGCGCCTAAAGAAAAGCCCCCTGACAGGAAAGGAACTCACAGCGTTTCCCACAGGAAATGCCAAAAGACGGAGACAGTTGACAACACAAAAAAGGAAAATAAAAACGGGGAAAGACGCGTAGGAAAAGTGGGAGGCACTGATCTAGGTCAGTTATTGAATTTCCCGAGTGGGAGTTACTGCACAAATGTGGCAGAGTGTTGCATGCCTGGCAACCTGCAACTGCACATCAGATATTTATGGGGGAAATAACATAAAATAGTGCCACTCAATCAAGTTACCAGTCCGATTTTCCATTTCCCCCTCTCCTCTACATATATATATGTGCATATATAACCTGTCAATTTGAACTCTTCCGTTCCGCCTGTCAGTTGTTGGCCAACAAAAACAGCAACGTTGTGATTGAGTGGCCGACATGACAACGGCCCCTTGACTACCATATTGATTGGCTTTTCATTCGCCAGTTCCAGCCATCTTACGTATGTATGAGCCCGGACATACACAGGCATGCCAACTTACCAACTGTGTGCCAGAAACCCAAATTTGTTGGGTAGAAGGGGCGTATGCGTAATATTTCTTACTCAGATCTGTCTCCTCGCCTGGTCTCCATGGACTGCGTCCAACTGCAGTCAGTGCTCTAGAATCGAGCATTTGCTGGGCCTCCAGTGCATTGCACTCCGTCCGATTACGTGCTCTATTACATGGATCAGCGGGGTCCGGTTACTTGTGGCCAGCCCCAAATGGCCAGGGGAACGCCGGGCGGTCTTGGAAATGGGCTGACAATGCAATTACTTGAGTGGTCAGGAAATTACGTATTTAAATTCTTAAGTGGAGTCATAAGGGGGTTGTTATTTTTATGTTTTAGCTGAACAAGGGAAAATAGGATATTCTAGGACATTTTAAATGGCTTTTCTAAAGGGGATATAAACATTTATTAAGAAACTAATGGGATCATTTCCGTTTGAGTGGTATAAGAAAGTTCTTCAATAAGAAAGCATGAAAGAAAGTAATTTTTTTTTTAATCTTTTACTGTGATTATCGTGATCTATTATAAAAGTGTTAAAGCTAATGGAAGAATATTTTTAGTGGATGTGACGAGTCTTTATATTTTGTATAATGCTTAACAGCTTGTATAAAAATCCTGCAAAACATGTTTTATTCCCCAGATAAGGTATAACTTTTAATAGCATACTTTTGGATGTAATTTTAATTGATTTTAAATCCACAATCCCTTTAAAGGATTACATAGTTACTCTAAAAGTCAAATTTTCCATAGGATATTGTTAAAAATCCTATAAATGCAAAACTGCAATGAATATGGAACCTAAAACATTTCATTGCATACTTTTAGACCTATATTTAATTGATTTTAAATCTCTAAGTGTATGTTACGTACTTCCAACTACAAAATAATGGTGTTAACCTGCCTAATACCGTCTCTGGGACTAATTAAAGCATGAGTCTGATTGTAATTTATTTTCGTAGCCCAGCTGTGACCAGCTTAATGTAATTTAATCAGATTTCATGGGAAATCCCAAAATCCCGAGCAAATACCGGCAAAGCCACTTCTGCACGACAAGTGAGAAATAAATTGAAATCGACGGCCTATCAAGTCACTTGGCCGCAAATCGCAAACGATGACAAAACTATTAAAAGCCCAGGGAAGATGGGGCTGGGGGAAGGTGGCTGCCTGCTAACGGGGACATTGGTAATTTGTTACCTAGCTACCGAGCTACCGTTAGCAATTACGTTCCATCCACAACACCCGCGCTCGCTGGGAAAATCAATCGCCTGCACGGCACCAGAGGAGGCGGGCTGAGGGGCGTTTGAGCAATCATTGCAATCCAATTAAATGGCCAGTCGAACGCAAGTCGAGGAATCCTACATAAAAAAAGGTGTACAAAACTTGAGGGAAAAAAAAAGAAACAGCAGCAAAGGGGCTCTGCATTCGAATGGGTTCCACACACCCAGGCGCTCTTGCATTCCACAAGCCAAACTAATTGGGTCGCTAGATGGCGCGCGTCATCATGGAGGTCTCTCTCGCGGCAGAGAGCGGCAGTTGCAATGCGCATTCGCCATCCTCCCCCTCCGCCGCCCAACGAACTGCACTTGTGTTGTTTTTGCTTCCTGCACTTTCCTATTTGCGTCCCACTTTGTGTTTTCTTCCTCTGCTTCTTCTCCTTCGTCGTCGCCAGTCTCCGTTCCCTTTTTGGTTGTGGGTTTATTTTTGCCTCGGCGCTTTTCACTTTCCATTGCAGTCAGTCAGTCGGGTTATGTGAATATTTCGCAAATAGCAAAACGTCCACGGGTTGCTTTTTGGTGGTTAATGCATATATGCAAATATCTGAACCTTTTTGGGTCTTCCTTCTGTCGCTTTCAGGCTAACATGCTAATGTAGCAAATCGCCAAATCCACGAAAATTGTCAAACGAAAGCGAAACTCGAACAGCCAGCAAACAAATTGTTGCTCCAGCCGCCGTCGCCGCAGCCGAGCAGTGAAGAGAAGCAAAGAAGCGTGGAAAAAAGGAAATAAATAATAAAATTTAAATAAACCCAAATACATACAAAATGTCGCCTTTCATGGAAAAGATGCTGTTGTTGTTAGGCATGCTCTGCTGCATACAAGGTAAGCTCCAAGCCCCAAAGTTTATGCAATGCAAAATAATTCACAACCACATATACACACACGTGCGCACACAAACATACACACACTGACGCACTACCCGGGCCCTGACATTTAGTGGCATATATGCATTTATGTATGGATATGTATATTGGCCTAACATAATGCCGTAGATCGGAGAAAGTGGTCGTTGAAGGGCACCAAACCCTTTTATGTCTAGAATAATTTATTTATATATTTTTGGAGACTCATTTTTACCAAATAATATGAGAAAACATTTACGATTTGTTCATTATTATTATTCAGGTCATTATTTATAGCCTTAAAAATTGTGTTGGTATCGATTCCTAAGGTAAATATCTTTGTACTTATGATTTTTTTAATTATTTCGGTATTTTATTTATCGAATCTTTTCTCTAAGAGCTTTAAAATTGTAATTTCTTTAAAAAAAATTGTTCGTAAATGTGTTGAATTTATTGTATAATACCAATAGCTTTATGTTTTAATTGAGTAATTTCGTTAAAGTCACCTGTGATCAATTATATTTTTTTTCATAGATGTTATAAAATCCGTAGCCCATAAAAAAACACAGGATTAATAAAAGAATGCTTATATTATGAAAAAATCCATAATCTCTATTGTACATTTTACGATAATCGTTTTCTAAAACTTGTTTGTAAATTAAATATATTTACTTTTTGTAATCTATTATATTTATTAATCATTCATCTATAATAGACACCTTCTTCAATTCAAACTCGTAACATATTAGCAATAAACACACCTTTAAATTAACATAATCGAAAACGGAACCAGTCAATCGTAGATCATCCAATATAAGCTGCCTACATATTAAAGTTTCAAGACAAATCGCCACTTAAGTTTCGACAGCCAAAAAATCGCGAAATTATGAGATTCAGCCTAATCCCATTTTTCTGAATTTTATAACTAAATATATAGATAAATAAAGCTTCAAAGAGTGAAAGGGAAAACGGTAATCAGATTTAATTCTCTTTTTGGAGTTTAGTCTCTCTGCAGTAATTAGTTATAATTAATTCTAAACTTATACCTTTCTGCTTCTGATCACACTCCGTTTTTTTCATTAACTTTTAGTAACCACTGCCCTTATGTGCTATGACTGCAACAGTGAGTTCGATCCTCGCTGCGGCGATCCCTTCGAGCCCTACTCCATTGGCGAGGTAAACTGCAGCAAACAGGAGCCACTGGAGCACCTCAAGGACAAGTACAAGCCCACCCTGTGCCGCAAAACCGTGCAGAAAAGTGAGTGAAATAAGCATAAGCATAAGCTCAAAAAGACACAAACTAATCCCGAAAACATTTGAATAGTTTACGGAAAGACCCGCATTGTACGTGGCTGCGGATACATCCCAGACGAGCGCACCGACGCCGAGTGCGTGAAGCGCTCGGGAACCCACGACGTGGCCGCCATCTACTGCTCCTGCACCAAGGATCTGTGCAACAGCGCCAACTCGCCGGTGGCCCAGTGGATGATTCTGCCCCTCGTCGCCGGATTGGCGATCCTGTTGAACTCGAGGCACACAATACGATTCCAGAGCTCGTAAATTGAGCTCGACCTAGCATTTCACTGAGTTTATTTACGGTACTTATCGTTTTCGAATTTATTTATAATGATTTTTGGATTCAGATCTGCAGATGATCCTAATTTAGTTACATAATTTATTTTAATGTTTAATTTAATGTGTTCGTAAGCGTAAACATAATAAGGATAATACGAAAATCAACACACATAATAAACAGGATAAAAGGAAAAACCACTTTGGGGGCAGTAATAAATCGATATATTTTAAAGCTTGGTTCGACAACTTTTTCAGAATACAAACAAACTGCCAGTATATGTCTCCGCCTGAAAAAATGTAATATTTCGATCGTTAAACCCAAAAAATATTGCGTAATTTTAGCCCATTTTCTTAGGACTAGATTGCCACAATTGAAACTCACATTTTGAAGTTACTTTAACTCTATTCCGTTGAAGACTTGACAGCTTCGCATGAGAACGGAATAGAAAAGTAATTTCCCACAAAGGATAAGTGTGTTTTTTCATTTAAGCTGATCTTGCAGGAAATGAGCGATGTCTCTGTATTTTTATTTAGTTTTTTGTTCCAAATTGTGTAGCATTCGGCCTAAACAAAATTACTTTAGTTTATCTTGAGTTCAAAATAAAAAGGTAGGGTAGCCCTAGAAGGTAAACCCTTCATACAACCTATGAGAAAAAATTCTAAAGATGAACATCTATTAGTGCATAAAAATTTGCAATAATTAGGATTCAGAACTCACATGAAACCAGAAAATTGATTTATATAGAGAGGAAAATAAGAGAAACATATTAAAATATATATATGAATTAAATAAATGGAAGAAAACTATTTACAAAACCAAAATGAAAGAGAAAGAGAATCCATAAAAGGGAATAAATCACATTTTGTCCATTTTAAGCTTCATACAAACCAGAAAAAACAAACCGATAAATATGATCCATGATCTCGATTTCATTTCCGAAGGTGTTCTCCAAAAGTACGGTCCATTTACTCCGCGAAAGGCTTGCGGAAGTGGAATTGATGGCATGGCTGATATAAATAAATCTTCCTAATACTTTAGACGGAAAATGCATAAACAGTTTGATTTGTGTCCCCAAAAAAGCATACACAAACCGAGGTACAGTCAACACAAAGCATGGCAAGATTATATTAATAAACGGAAAACACTAGCCAACGTATAACAGAAACCAGAAACCAGTTGCAAACACATAATTTTGTGTAGAAAACAAAATGATATATATATACATGAAGGATTGCATAAATTATACACATTATAATTATTTAGTTAAATATTATTAAGAATTATATGGAATGATAATAAGTCGAAAACCGAAAGAGAAGCGTGAGCATATGTAGATAAACCTAACTAATTTTAATTTATAAAGAGAATAACAAAACACTAGCCGTTGTATCGTAATTGAAAAACCAAAAGAACAAGTAAAAAACGACGAACAAAAAATTTCAAATCAATAATCCATTAACTACTTAGGATTTCGCAACTAAACAAACTATAATAAATTTCTTTTCTCTGATTTCTTCTTTTCTTTCCATTGGAAAAATATTTTTATAAATTTGTCACAACAAATTACAACTCGAGCACACCCTGAAAATATAAAAAAAAAACACAAACATCACGCAACGATAAAACCACTAAACACGTATTCCAATAACAAATAAAGAAAACAAAACACCATTCAGCGTGAATCATATCATTGAGCTTTGCTTCACTATCGACGGGAAGACATTCTAAAATAAAGATAAAACTAAAACAAAAAACCCGAAAATACAACATATATTTCAAACTATTTAATGCAATTGAAATATAATAAAAAATAATAATAATACAAGACGTTTTCAAACAAGTTACTGAAACTTAACAAATAAAGAGTTTCTCGATTAAGTAAGCAAGAAATTAAATTCACAGAAAGAACACACACCAAAAAAGCTTTCGCCTGCGCTGGCTGAGTCAAATATTCTATAACCATTAATAATAATAATATATATCAATATCATTTCCATTTGTTTCTTATTTTTTCGAGTCACAGCAACAACAAGAACAGCAACAAGTATGGGAAACATATTATGCAAGAAAACTATAACAAAAAAAAAACAGAACACACAGCAGAAATAATAGAATAAAATCCATGAGCAAAAAATAAAATAAAGATGCGAAAAACAAGAAAAGAAAATAATGTGAACTTGTTAATTTTTAGCATTTAAGTCTGTAAAGCTCCGCTTGTAGATGAAAAATCAATAAATAAACTAAATACAAAGAATAAATTCAATAAATGGAGACATCAAAGCTGTAAGCTTTCACAAAAAACAAAGAACTGAAAAACCTTCAAATATAGGCCAGAATTCGGGGATTTATGTTTGGAATATCCACTCAAACCTACAATTATAAAATCAGATCCTCTAGGGAAGAAAACTCCACTCATTAATGGTAGGAAAAGGGTACGATTTATTTCTAAACTTAATCAAAGTTAATTTCGCTGAAATTGCTATAAAAAGACTTCATTATTTTCAGGCCAGAACAGAGGGGAAAATAGCATTCTTGGCAATGGGCTGATTGGCCCTTCTAACAATCCTGATGTAGCCATCTTCGCCCCACCTCTCTCCGAAGGAGTTAAGGCACCGCCAGTAGTTCAGGTTGGAGTCCGCATCGTAATCATAACCCACAACGACCAGGAACTGCGAGCTCTTCGGGTTGGTCAGGGCACTCGTATCCTGTACATACACCCCGCTGGAGTACTGCATGAACCCAAAGGTCGCCGGATTGTATTCCACGATCACGGGGAATCCGTTGGACACGTAACGCATCACAGAGTCATCGTCGCCATCGGCCACCGTCGAGTATTGGGCCAATCTCACGCCCACGGCCACCGAGGATGGGGGTTGGCACATTCCCGGAGTCTTGGAGATATTGTCGTTCCTATAGTCCGCCTCCGAGTACAGATACGCCTCCGTCAGCTGGGTGAGATAGTCCAGAGCTGCCTGCGGCTCTTGGGTGGTGCACCCTGTGCCCATGCCAGCACAATCGATGAGCTGCTGGGCGGAGAGCGAGGCAGGAGCAGTATTGGCCGACTGGACGGCATTCAGGATCTCGACGGCCTTGGCCGTGGCATAGGCCCAGCTGCTGCTGCAGTTGGCTCCCTGATCCTCCACGGTGACGGTCAGCCCGAAGTCGGTAATGATGTCGTAGGTGGCCGAGGCCACTTGCGTGACCGGCGGATCACTGGCCTGCGAACCGGCGATGGCCACAGCCTTGGGCAGAAGGGCGGCGAACTGGATCAGTCGGATGTCCGAGAACTGATTGACCGCCTCGCGGTAGGTGCTCCTATTCCGATCCGCCTGGGCATTATGCTGTGCCACCTGGTTGCGGTTGTAGATGAAGTAATAGTTGGCAAAGTTGCGAGCCGAGGCTGACACATACAAGGATGACTTATTGAAGGTGTCCTTAAATCATAAAAATCAGAGCAAAAATTGTAATTAAAATGATATTTAATAAAGTGTAGATGCCACTTACCACATAGGCATTGAAATCCACCAAGTCCTGGCCATGATTAAAGGCCCATCCTCCTCCGACAGCCAGCAGGAGACAGCAGAGCAGCAACTTGTACATGACGAAAACCGAATATCGCGACAACTGATGATGGCTAGAACCACGGATGGGTCTTTTATAGGCAGCGGGAACTCTCCTTCTGATTGCCAAAGCAAATAGAAGTTTACCATGCCGAGTTACTTTCGCAAGAAAAGTGCAAATAGATTTCTATGGGGCCTTGAATTCGCACTTGGCCTACAGCAGAGAGATATAGTAACCATGGCTCCGGGTCCGTGGTCTCGATAAGCCCCCGTTAGAGGGAAAAAGTCTGGGTGCGCTGTGTTTGTCCAATAAACTTGTCAAATGCGCTCCGTTTCGTATCGTTGCGATTCGCTGGGTTCTCGTATCTCTGTTAATTCGAAGTCATCACTGGCCCAGTTCGGCCCAGAAGTACCCCTCCTAAGATAGTATCGTAAAAGCGCCTCTAATGCCAACTTATCGTCACTTGTTGGGGTTTTGTCTCCTCTATAGGCATGATTAATCACATTCATATTTTCATGGCGCCTATAAAAATTGCAACATCGTGTTTAGCAGGCTCGTTTGATGTCTGGTCTTGGCCAAATCGATGTAAATAAAGTGCTAAGTGAGATGGGACGCTTCATGGTTAGTTTCCGGGTTTCCGGGAAGTTTCTGGGAAGTCTGCAAAAGTGGGCCTCGAGTAATACTGTATGTTGATCAGTCAATGAACTTGGTAGTAGCCACACGAAGATATTCGGCTAATAAATGACCATCAAACTGTTAATTGAACAGCAAATAAATGGCACATTTTGGCAACACTATTAACATGCCAATAAATACATAGCTAATCTCTCAGCATTTCTGTGAATCATATTTAATATTTACATATTTGAGAGCATTTTTAATTTAATACATTTTAACATCTCCGCAAAGCTTAACAGAGTTATAGTGCTAATAATAACAATAAATAGTTTAGCCAAATGTGAATACCTTTCAGCAGCATTTTAGGAATCTCAAAATATTTTATAATATTTTCTCACTGAAACCAGAAATATTATCGCTTATGGGCTTACAAACATAATAAATAATTCATGGTTATTTTTAAATTTGCTGTTGTTTTGGGTTATGCATTCATAAATTATTAACTAGTTTTGATTAGTATTGATCATGTAATGCCTGAACTATGTGATTAATCCCATTAATTAATTACTTTCCACTTTATAATTTCCCTTGATTTTAGATGAATTAATAAATGTAGTTGATGGCACCAGGGAATTGGCCAAGAAACAATTATTAGACATGCATAAAATTAAGGCAGCCAATATACAATGCTGTAAACCACATTTCTGGTGCTCATCTGGTTTCGGCCAGATGTCTGAGCCCGGAGTCTGGGCCTGGACCCTATAAAACCGAGGTGTGCGGGTCGAGAGCCGCTTAAAACCTCGCCGGTCTTCGTGTCTGCGCCATCTTCGCACAGATTTCTGAACGCGGAAGATACATCTACCATAAAGTCGTAAAAGGTGATTGAGCCACGCTTTCAACATATTGTGTCGTGTGTGTTTCTTTGTGATTTTTGTGTTGTTTCATTAAACCGAAAACAAGTTAAATGAGAAGGGGCTTAAGCCCCCATAAGGCACCTGTTACATTGTTGTCTTAGTTAAATGCTATTAAAAATATATTTTGTGAAGTTGCTTTTAAAGTTTTAAAGGAATTTTTGGACATCTATTACAATTAAGACTAGCCTTAATAAGGATCTCTAAAGAAAATATGAACTGAAGCGAAGCTTGAGATTAAGTGGAACAAAACCTATAAAATTGTCAATTCTTAATACCCTTTATATGGTATTTTTATAACTTTGAGGAGCGCTTACAATTAAAGGACATTTTCTATCATAAAAATGAAGAGAGATAAAATGGCTTTAATATTGTATATCTTCTTTTCAATGTTACATAATATCTTTTTAATCTTATCAATATAAAATACTGATTGTGGTCGTCAAATCTTAACGTTTCCTATATGAATTCTCTCTTTCATAATTTTAAATAAACTCATATCGAAATAATCCCCACAAAACAATTAAATTCGCCTCAAGCCCTTTCTTTCTTTCGGTGTACTGGCATACAAAAGAACTGCAATTGCAATTAAAAATAACATTCGATTAGAAATCGGGACTTACTCTTAGAGATGAAAGGAAATGGGGTAATCGCCTTTCACTCAGGCCCAGCATGTGATGAATATTTACGACTTACGTCCATCGAAAGTGAAATTTTGGCCTGCGGTTGCCTAATCTAGATTCATTTGGCCCACGGCCAGGCAATCTTAGCCAAAGCAATAAAAGGAGAGACCAAAATGCCCACGAAAAGATGAATATGCCGAAACTCGAGCGAATCCAATGCAGGGCTTGTGTCTTTTTAATGAGACACCAATATAGCCATGTTAATCATATGCAAATGCGATTATTCAACCTATAATGATGCTGCATATGTCATCAGTGATCGAATTGGGAAACACCGTATCGGAATAGCGAACAGCGAATGCTCTGCTAGTTTCCAAACTCACTGAGCTAAGCCAAATTGAGATAGATGGATTGAAAGGTTTGGGGTTTGGGAGAGAAGTGAAGACAACGGGTGATTAATTACCAATTAAGTTGCCCGATTGCCGACAGAAGAAGATGATCTGCGGGATACGAAAGCAAATAAATACCATTAAATCGTTCGTCATGTAGTTTTTCGTTAAATCGATCATTAAGTTGTTATGTTTCTTTGAAAGAAATACGGATGCTGGTTGAAAAAAATAACCAATTAACGGGTTTCTTCAGGAAATATGTTTATTTTAAATTAAACATTGACAAAGTATTATCGGTTTGCCTTTGTTGTTTTCTCTTTTTCATAGGGGTTTTGTTTTTTACTGAAAAAGAAATACTTGGCAAAATAAAAAATGATGATTAATGCAATGAATAATCCAAAATAAACCGTATAACAAAATTCTTATCAATATTTTTATTAAATGAAATATTTTTATAAAAATTACTCACTTAAATTTCAAACTAAATTGGGAGATAAGAGTCGAAAGATCAAGTGATTTTCGTATAAAATTCAATTTAAAATTTCACCTTTTGCAAAAGTTTGAAATTTTCGAATTTATATTGTTTAACTTGATAAGGTTGATATATAGCTTTTTCTGATGAATTTTACTACTCTCATGTGGGGGTTTCCCTTGTGTTTCCCTATTAAATATTCCACGAGCCCTATTGCAAGATGCTTCGTTTCGAGGCAGATGAATGGGCTAAATTCACCTGCGATTAACGTTGACAGATGAGGCAGTGGAGTTGGCAAAGAAGGAGGAGACGGAGGAGGAGGAGTTTGGACTGTGTTGGCCAAGCGGTTATCTAACACTCTCCACTCTGTTTCGCTTTCATGCAGATGCGGATGTGCTCATCGATGTGGCTGCAGCTGGCGACGGGCCTGGCTCTGCTGGGTGCTGTGTCATTGCAGGCCCTGCAGTCGTTCCCCAAGCTCTGCGACATCCGAAACTACGACGACTTCCTGCGGCAGACGGGTAAGGTGTACTCCGACGAGGAGCGGGTCTACCGCGAGAGTATCTTCGCCGCCAAGATGTCCCTGATTACGCTGAGCAACAAGAACGCGGACACTGGGATAGCCAGCTTCAGCCTGAATGTCAATACCTTGGCGGATATGACCAGGAAGGAGGTTATCACCTTGCTGGGCTCCAAGGTGTCCGAATCCGGAGAGTAAGTATGCTACAGCACATGACTGCCATGACGCAATACCAAATAGCATAAGGGGGAGCACCGGTGATCATGGAATAATTAACACCCATTCCATAACTCCTAAACGGGTTTACAGTTTATGATCTTCTCGTGGGCGCTAACCAATCTGTGATTTGTGAGCCTACGACGGAGATTATGCTGAACTAGTTCAGGGAATTTATACAGATTTCATTTCTGGGCTTTATCTAATTTCCAAAAATTAGTTTATCGCAGAAAACAATAGCCTTGGCCTTTTTATCTTTTGAGTGGGTAACAAACATATTGCTATTATCTTTAACTTGTTGTTTACAAATATTCATTGTCTCAGAGACTGTTATCTTCTATTAGCTTAATAATTAAATTGTTATTGTCTTTTTATTCCGGGAATTCAATCAACATTTATTTGGCAATTTCATAATTGAATTTAATTTGTGCTTTAATGAAATCAGTAGTATACATATATGACAGTGCATATAACAATAATAACTAATAATTTTATTGTCCTAAATTTTAAAAGTTTTTATACATTTTTAGTTACAGAGTTATAGAATTCAGTATAAATTTTAAATCTCACTCTTTCTTCAGACTTTATAAACTGAATTATTTAATACCTTTATCCCATAGAGAATGTTACTAATTACCTTGAAGTCACCGTGCTCGATTATAAAATATGATTTTTTATTTAAAAAAAAGACACAGAAGCCGCTATGAATTTTATTTCACTTAAATAGGTACCTAAAAGTATGCAAGAAAATATTTTAAAGCTTAAGTTTATTAAAGATGTTATATTTTGTAGCACACTTCTGGGCATACTTTTAATTGGTTTCAAAGCCCCATCAATATCTGTGGCATCCCTGAATATTTATGCTATTTAGATTTTGTGTTTTACTACTATAACCTTCGGAATAGGTAATTATAATTATAATTCAAACGGACAAAACAAAGTTTTTAATTTTTAAAGTTCATGTCACTTAAAAGTGTGATTCATCCCCAATTTGATATATATACGTCTCGTCACCGTCTACAATTGAGAGTTCTCATGCACCGCCCACTCGGTGTCATAACAATTACCCCATTCGCACACGAACTCACATTGACCCCTCCCTCTCCTGCCTTGCAGAAAGTACACCGATGGCCACATCAACTTTGTGACTGGCCCCCGGAGTCCGACGGCCGCCAATCTGCCGGAGAAGTTCGACTGGCGCGAGAAGGGAGGCGTGACCCCGCCCGGCTACCAGGGCGTGGGCTGTGGAGCCTGTTGGTCGTTCGCCACGACCGGAGCCCTCGAGGGCCACATCTTCAGGCGGACGGGAGTCCTCCCCTCACTGTCGCAGCAGAATCTGGTGGACTGCGCCGACGACTACGGCAACATGGGCTGCGACGGTGGCTTCCAGGAGTACGGCTTCGAGTACATCCGCGATCACGGCGTGACACTGGCCAGCAAGTATCCGTACACGCAGACGGAGATGCAGTGCCGTCAGAACGAGACAGCCGGACGGCCGCCCAGGGAGAGCATCGTGAAGATCCGTGACTATGCCACGATCACGCCCGGCGACGAGGAGAAAATGAAGGAGGTGATCGCCACCCTGGGTCCCCTGGCCTGCTCCATGAACGCGGACACCATCTCGTTCGAGCAGTACGGTGGCGGCATCTACGAGGACGATGCCTGCAACCAGGACGAGGTGAACCACTCGGTGACCGTGGTGGGCTACGGATCGGAGAACGGACGCGACTACTGGATCATCAAGAACTCGTACTCCCAGAACTGGGGCGAGGGCGGCTTCATGCGCCTCGCCCGCAACGCCGGCGGCTTCTGCGGCATCGCCAGCGAGTGCAGCTACCCGATCTTGTAGGGGGTTCATCCTGATCACTAAGACCTAGATAGATAGTTTAGTCAATTACAAACCACGAATTTATAACTATGTTACTCTAGTTTGTAGCGTTGTGGTGGCGACATCCGTCCAATTATTGCCTTGGATCGGCGTGAGTCACTCGTTCAATAAATAAACAAAAATGTGCCTTAAAAAGTTTGTGCAAACTTGGGTGTGCTTACAAAGGGAAGGAGAATTTTATCTATAAAGTTTATGCAGTGTCTTGATTTTGCGGAAATTTCGACTTGATGAGTAAATAAGCATACTAATCATTTAAGAGACACATACATTCTAAAGAGTATACATTCTTAAAGATTTGTTTAAAAATTCGTCACCGCCGTCTTTCAACAGAAATCATAAAAAAAGTTTTTATAAACAGTGTTAATTAAATAAATATATTAAATAGATTTATGCGAACTTATTAGTAAAATTAAATGATAAACACAGACAATAAAAAATATAATTAATTCTCTTTATCAGCGAGTCATTGGTTCGATCCCTGATCAAAAGAAGCTTATTTTACATATCAACAAACCTCGTAGAAAACGTTTTCCCTAAACTAAATTATTAAAAATATCGACGATATATTTAGCGTTATTTATTTTCCTTGCTTTCCCCATCAGCTGATTTAATTTGTATACGGTCACATTGTGTACCTTGCCTACAGCTGTGAAAATAAATAAAGAATCTAATAAGAGTCTAATAAGAATAGCGAATTTGTAAATCAAAAATTTAAGGACTAAACTAACTTGCTTGTTTTTTTTTTGTGTCGTTTGTTAAATAAGTACACGATATAATTTATCGCATAAACCAGCGAACCGGCAATAATCACGTTTTGCTCTCACTAATAAACAAACACAGGTAGTTTTCTCTTTGACTCACCTGAAGTATGCTCTCCAGAATAAGAGAGAGTCCGTCTTGAAATTGATCGCCTTCCTTATCTCCAGAAGTCTGGAACCTTTCTCCGCTCTCTGCTCGCAATGCTCGCTCAGAGTATTTATTAGTGGTCACCCGCGGTCTACAGCTCAGTACGCGAAAAGTTTCCAAGATGAGCTTAGCTCACTTCGCCACTGGCGCCTTCTTGATCGTGTGCCTAATGGGCGCGGCCTGGGCCGCCCCCACAACTCCCTCCTCCGGATCCCAGTTCAACATCAAGCCTGACTCACAAACCAATGATGAATTACCCGAAATAAAAGCAACTACCGAAAACAAGAGCAGTGAGTCAGGGGTTGAGCTCACGTCTGAATTCCCAGAAGATGCCAAATGTCGGTACGCTTGGCAAAAGTTCTTGGTGAGTTATCAGCATAAAGTCTTCCAAGAACTGTAGCCCATTAATATATTTATGATTATATGATTATAACCTATAGGTCGACTTCAATGTCCAATACGCAAGCTACTCCGAAAGCCAAAAGCGCCGTAAGATCTTCTGCGCTAACTGGCAAAGGATTCAGGAACACAATGTTCAATACGAATTGGGAAAAGTATCCCACAAGAAGAGCATAAACCAGTTTGCTGACCTGACCTTGGAAGAGTGGAAGAATAAGCAACGTCCCATCCTTGCACCTGAATTTGCGAAAGTTAAACCAACAACTAACTCAACTGAAGTCGATCACACAAGGATTAAGTGCCAGGCTGCCTGGGAGAAGTTCCTGGTAGGATTTATTAATCAAAGAGATTTTCTTTATATTAATTATCTTAATTTTTAGACCGATTTTGGCTCGAAATATCAAAACGAGACCGAGACGGAGACTGAGAAACGTCGCAATATCTTCTGTGACAATTGGCAAAGGATTCAGGAGCATAATGCTCTATACGAATTGGGAAAAGTGACCCACATGAAGGCTATAAACCAGTGGTCGGATTTGACTTTTGAAGAGTGGAAGAAACAGCAAGAGTCTTTCTTTCCACCTAATACGGAAGAGCCTGGAACCTATACTACCATTCCTCCTAATATGGACCTACCTGGAAACAAAACAAATTCAACGGAAGTGAAGGGTGACTCGCCAGGCTCGAACCAGTATTGGTTTAATCCTAATATGGAAGAGCCTGGAACCTATGTGGAGCCTGAAAAAACTCACAAAGTACCTCGGACTGAAGATAAGGGGGAACCACCTAAGATGGAAGCTAGACAGGAATCTGCTAAAGTGGAGGAGGTAAATTGGGAAGACAAATTGGGAATAGGCATGAGTAGTGGTTTCAAGGAGTGGCAAAACGACACAGCTGAATAGGTTTCAACCTAATTTGGAAGAGGCTGGAACCTATGTTGCAGAATAATCGACCAAGTACCAATGGAATAGCAATAAAAAA
>VNJO01004620.1:0-32438 GCA_008042535.1 Drosophila tani
GCCCCTGGTGGAGATTGCCACAAATGCCGACGATGAGAGCGCCTACACACGCTCGCCGCAACGGGCAGCGGCCAATCTGAATGGAGTCACCGGACTGAACGCCACGGCGGCGGCCCTGCCCCCGCCGTCGGAATTTGGCGGCGGCAACGCCTTTCTCATGTTCCTCTGCCTCACCCTGCTGCTGCAGCACCGCAACACGATCATGAAGGCGGGCATGGACTACAACGAGATAGCGATGCACTTCGACAAGATGGTGCGCAAGCACGACGTCACCCGGGTGCTCAACCAGGCCCGGCGCATGTACATCGAGTAATTGAAATTGCAAATAATTAAATAAAAATTTGACAAATAAATATACAGCTTTTTGTTTTTTTTTTTAATGGATCTTTAATTCTTTTTATATGTTTTTTATGTTCTTATTTCATTTGCTTTGCTTTGTTTTTCAAATCCCACAGCAATTGCCTCCATGCTGCTTACGAAATATATGCAATTCATATAATTCGCTTACGAAATCACAGCTGTTTATTGGTGTCATCTGGCAACCTTGTTTCCCGGTTCGCTCACGGAATTCCGTTCATCTTAGTACCCGACCAAACGAAATACCACAAAATTCTTCTTCTTGCTCTTTTCGTTCTTTTTTTTTTATATGAAGTTTTTCGTTTATGGATTTTTTTCGTTCATCTTAGTACTAGGCTTAAATGTGAAAAACCCTAAAAATGTTATTGCGGGAAATAACTCACAACCTTTTCCTTTAACGTTTAAGCTAACACTGCAAAATACACTTTTTGTTGCTTAAAACCTAGATGCAGAAATTATATTTAAAGGAAATAGAGCCCTAAGCCTTGAAAAAAATAAAAAATCTGAAAAATTAATTAACTATTTATCTTATGTAAGATTGGGTACAGATTTCTTAACACATTTTTCCCTTAACACCTTTTAAATGCACTCCAGACAAATAACAATATTAAATCGATTTTATTTATTTCATTTCGCCATTTTCCTTAACATTGTTCTAATAAATTCATACCTTAAATGGTTATGTCACAGTTACAAAATTTAAATCTAAAAAACTCGGCGACTGTTGACTTTATCTTTCTAACATATACTTTTTCTCAGTGCACCTGGGCATAATTTTAATTGCGCTGCACGCAAAAGTGTTCAATTTCAGTCCGAATTCACTTTATTTTGTGGCTGTCTTGCAGTTTGCTAAATTCTCGGGTTCGTTGAGCCAGCAATAACAAGAAGAGCAGTTAAAACAACAATAACGTGGCCAAAAACACGTTGTTTACGTTTTAACAATTAAAGCTGGTGAAATGGGAGAGAAAAGCAAGAGACAGAGAGAGAGAGGGATAGCCAAAGAGGGGACTAACACAAGCAAAGCTTGGGCTGAGAGCGACGTAAGCTGTGTTACGTGCAATATTGCAGACTTGCAGGGCGGGGGAAACCCCGAAAAAAATTCCATCAGCCACTGGAGCCGGCTCACCTTGCAACATCCTCGTCCACGCTCTTCTCGCGTCGTAATCGTAGGGGCGGAATGGGAGGTGGGGGGAGTGGTGGTGCCTGTGGGGCATCGTTCCCGTTGCCATCCTCCTCCCCCGCCGACAAAGCCGCGTTCGTTGCCGGCGTCTTTTGCAGCTGCAGACTCTGCTGGAGCGCCAGGTAATCCATGGCGCGACGATTGCGCCGAAGGTTTGACATTTTCGCCAATTCGCTTTTTGCTGTTGCTTTTGCTTTTGTTATTCTTGGAATCCGCACACTAGCACATGCTATGCCAGCAGCACTCACACACGCACACAGTCGGTAGCACCAATACTAACACTTTAGTAAGCACGCGCCGCGTCGTTTTTGTTTTTGTTTTGTTTTTTGCCTTTTCGCTCGACGATAATCAGATTTATTTTAATTTAACTTTCACGGCGAGCACACACATAACGCCCGCAGGTAAGGCGTCTTACCTGTTCAAAAAAAAGCAGCTGACTAGAGCTGCAGAAGCATCGAAGATACTATCGGGGAAGTCGATGATCTGAAAAGGGCGATAAATCGATATTTATTCAAATATTGAAAGCTCAAAAAGGTATAAAGATTCGAAGAGTGCAGCGGAACTTTTTAGATAGATAGATAGATTTTATGAAAAAACAAAAATTAAAACATATCTTCTAGTGTTAAAACCGTAATCATGACCTACAAGGAACGCGCTTGCTTAAAGCTGTGTGACGACTGGTTATCTGTAATCGATTAGATTCGTTTTGGCGCGCAGCTTTAAGTGTTAAACTTACAAATTTCTTGATTCTAGGGAATAATTAACTTTTGAATAAGCTATTTGACTATTATGGCTAATTTGGAGTACAATTTTATAAGCATTTTTAGTTCACATATTCCTAAAACCAATTATTCTTTGGAGCAAGAAAACCAAAAAACTAAAATTAGCTTGAAAAATATTCCTAAAGAGTTTTAGTTTCTTCTTATCAATACAATTTAATGTAAGTTCTATGAAAAGAAATTTCGGTGAAAGCGTAGACTTATTAATCTTTAAAATGAAACCAAAACCCTCAGTGAAAGCAGTTCAAAGACATTAGTTTGAACTACGACCCTTTGCTGATAAGAAAACTCTCTGGAACACGTGTTTCCCCATTTATACGGGTAAAAAATCCGCTTTATTAGTTAACAAACTCTAGCCTGTGTACAAAAGCAACGATCACCAGCAATAGTAACACACACTTGCCCAGGGCAATGATTAAACACGAATTAGAACTACAGTAACTATGGGGAGTCGAGGGCCTTAACAACAACGAAAAAAATTTAACTATTCTCGGGAGTAGTGTCTAGAAGAAGTTCCTGAATATGCGGACGACGGCCTGAACCCATCGCGGCACTGGTCGCAGCACAATCTCCCGCTCCGCCGTCTGCGAAAGGTCGTACAGCCGGTCCGCCTCCGCCTGCAGACGCTGGCTCAGGTCCTTGTTGGCCGTGACCAGGCACACCTGTGTCTCCAGATCCCGGTTGACCGAGCGCTCGCCAAAGTTGGAGGAGCCGATGAGCGTGAGGTTCGGCAGTCGCGCCTCGGGCAGGTAGTACCACAATCCCTTGGCATGGTACGTCCAGCCGGGCTTCTCGTACTCGAAGAAGTTGACCCGATGGTTCTGCTGCCGGCGCACCAGGCTCTGGTAGAAGCTCTTGGCTATCAGGGTGTAGGCGGCCGGAATGCCGCCGGCAGGTCCCTTGGCGCCCTGGAAGCCGTTCGCCTGGGAAGGGGAAAATAATGAATAACTAGGTAATTAGGGAATAAAACATTACTTACATTCGGATGCGCCATCAGGATGCTGCACTTCGCCAGGCAGTTGTGCGTAATGGTGTCCATGTAGTCCTGCGTCAGGTTAAAGTAGCCAGTGGCCAGCTTAAGACGCGACCCGGCCACGCAGCTGGAGAGCAGGCGCTTGGTGACGACGCTGTCGTGGTGGATGCCAATCTGGCCCATCTCCATCAGCGGGAAGACCCAAGTGTCCGCCTTGGGATTCAGCTCTCTGGCGCGCGCCTGCCGCTGGTATGTCTCCTGCACGAAGTCGGCTATCCGCTGCTTGGCCAGCTGGATAAACTGCTCCTTGGTGCCCTCGTACGGCAGGATGCGCCAGTTGCGGTGCAGTCCCTCGCTGGCATCCGGCGCCACCGCCAGACTGAACTCCTGCACCCGCTCTATGAACTGGGCGTAGAAGTCCGCCAGCGGCTTGTCCTCGATGAGTATGTAGCGATCCTGGCGGTTGGTGAAGTAGTCGTTGGACAGATTGGCCCCTGAGATGATCACCGCGTCGTCGAAGAGGTAGACCTTCATGTGCTGCAGGCCCAGCAGCTCGTTCCATCGCGGCGGCGCCAGGCGCTTGGTCATCCCGCGCAAATCGGGCGTGTGGTACAGCGAGAGCTGCACCTGGCTGGCGAAGTCGCGCACCAGCGGCAGCAGCATGGTCTTCGAGTTGAGGGCGCCGCGGGTGCCGCGCGTGAAGTCCAGGAGCACGTTGAGCCGCAACGCCGACTGTGCCTGCAGGCTGTGACGCAACGTCTGCACCACGGCGCTCTCCAGCTGGCCGGTGCCCAGGTACAGGCTGGCCAGCACGATCCGGCGCTTGGCCTGCGAGATGCGCTGCACCAGCGTCTCGTAAAAGTGCTGCGGCTCGTGGATGACCTGGATCTGATCGCCGCGCAGCGGGAAGCAAGGCGCCAGGTTGTGTAACCAGGTAAGGCTCTCCAGGGCCGGCGCTCCCGTGAAGCCTCCGTTGGTCAGCAGGTTGGGCGTTTGCTGGAGGCAGCCGAGAAAGTCGCTCTGCGCAACAGGAGCGAGCTCCTGGCTGAACAGGCGGCGGAGGTAGAACATTGTGGTGGCGGGTATCGGATCTCAGCGGTTCCTAGCTGACTATGGGTGGCGGTGGGGTGATGTCAGCCTCTGGCGCATTGCTCACAGTCGATGGGGGGTTATCTGACACTCACTTCCATTCATGGGAGCCTGCTTTGAGACTACAAAACTTTGAATTTTAACAAAACGTAAATATATTCAGGTCCGGCCAGGTGAAAGTGTTGCTCAGCGTGCGCGCGCTCGATAGGCGATAGGTAGTCGGTGTTGGAAAGTGATTTTCGGTATTTAAAATGCTCAAAAAATACTGTATGATTTTGGTATTCTGATTCAAAAAGTAGGCAACCACACTATAAAATAAATAAAAAAAGAGACGCGCTGCTTTAAATTATTATTTGAAAAGTTATAAATATGCATTAAACGATCTTTTGGAACTGCAACCCAAAATTCACTATCAAACGGGCGTGGCCTTGAAACACGTATCATAAACCTTTCGGCAACCGCGAGTTTAGTGCGCACTTAAAATCTTAGACAATCTTGGAGATATGGAAAACCCTGATGCGACTTCGCATTCGGATCCCCAAATCGACTACAAAACCCCCAAGAAGACAAACTCGCTGATCGACAGTGAGCAGTTGCTGGACAAGATCAATATTCTGACCACCAAGCCGGAGAATCACTCCCAGAATGCAAAGGTAACCGCGGGAAATGATTGCATTTCATCTCGGCGATCACCGACACACGTGTAGTTACAGTTATTTGTGGTGGGAATTTGAAATGCGCCAAAAGTTAGTTTTTGTAGTAAACGAAGAGAAAACTGTCAATAATTCGGGGATAAATGATTAAAATTTATTATTTGTACATAGTTATTTGTGCTATTTATAATTTATACAAATATAATTTCTTTCGAAGAGATTTAAAACCGTTGTTATGGCAAAACATTCCAGATTCCTTTCGCATTCCAAGATCCCTTCTCTCTTTTCACTCTCTTTTACTGGAAATAATGTCTATAAACAGTTAAATGCTACAGTGCGTGCCCGATAAGTGAAACGATGCATGAAATCCATATTTAATATTAATAATTAATTAAAATTAATTAAAACAGCTTCCCACTATCAAGGACTTTGTCATTATCAAGCCCATCAGCCGCGGGGCCTTCGGCAAGGTGTTCCTGGGCTACAAGAACAAAGACTCGAACCGACTGTTCGCCATCAAGGTGATGCGCAAGTCGGAGATGATCAACAAGAACATGGTCTCCCAGGTGATCACGGAGCGCAACGCCCTGGCCCTGTCCCGCTCCCAGTTCTGCGTGAGCCTCTTCTACTCGCTGCAATCGCTGTCCTACGTCTACCTGGTCATGGAGTACATGGTCGGCGGGGATCTCAAGTCGCTGCTGGCCATGTACGGTTATTTTGACGAGGTCACTGCCCGCTTCTATGTGGCCGAGATGGTAATGGCGCTGCAGTATCTGCACCAGCATGGAATAGTCCATAGGGACATCAAGCCGGACAACATGCTGCTGTCGGCCACCGGCCATGTGAAGCTCACGGACTTTGGCCTGAGCAAGATCGATATGCGACGGGATCTGGAGATCTCGGACCTCATCAACTGCTCGCCAAACCTGAATGCCCGCACGCCGGGACAGCTGCTCTCGCTCACCTCGCATCTGTCCTTTGGCTCCGAGAAGAAGCTACAGGACTATGGCTCCGCTTTGAACGGACAAGCGGCGGGCATGAGTGGGGGGATGACGACGGGCACTGGCACCTCCCACCTGCTGCAGGCCATCAACAAGCACAGTCTGATCATGGAGCTCTCGGACAGCGAGGGCGACACTTCCCTGAACGATGCGGAGAAGACGAGCGACAGCAAGATATCCGGCGTATCGCCCTTCTTCTCCGCCGAGGTCAACGAATCCATAACGCATACGTGCACGACCAACACCAATGTGGGTATAGTTAACCCTTTGCCACAGCTGGATCTCACCTTCTCTGTGCGTGTTTTGCAGCCCCAGGACAGCAGCTCCTCGTGCTCCTTTCACACCTGCACCTCGGGTGATCTGAGCAAGTGTTTGCCTCAGGAAACTACTGCTGCTGCGGCGGAGACAGTGCCCAGCAAGCGACGCGTAGAGTTCGCCCTGGATACGGCCACCTGCCAGGTAAGTGGCTAATGCTGGGGCCCAACCAGTAACTTTTATATTTATTCTCAATAAAGGGCTGCAAGCTGGCCGAGCAGGACAGCAGCAACATGAAGCACCTGCCGAAGCTGGAGACTGCAAACGATGCCTCGTTTGAGTTCTCCATGGTGCGCAGGCGATCGCTCGAGGAGGTGCGTTGGCATGTGCATGAGTGTTGTCCTTTTGTTTGTCTCCTAAAACTCAGTAATTTATGTTAATAAGTATAAATAATATGCCCACATCCCCTTCCCCCCCCCCAGCGCAATCGCATCTCAAAGGGGCAGGAGGACTCGGGAGTCTCTAGCCGCAAGGGCGACGACAACTCCAGCTGCCACCTGAACCTAAACAGCGAGAGCACCGCCTCGTCGATCGAGAAGAACGCTGAGCATGAGAACATGAGCCAGTCAAAGGAGGACTTTAGCTGCTCGGACTACTCCCGCAGCTATAACCTAACCAATGCCAACGAGATGAGCGGCATCCACATGAACTCGCCGTTCCGCAACCTCTCCAAGCACTTCAAGCGTCCCGACTTCCTGCGCGGCATGAAGCGGAAGATTAATCTGGTCAACCGTTCGGACAACATGTCCAGCATGGAGGTCGATGGCTCTGGCTCTGGCTCGTGCACCGGCAGCGTCCACACCGGGCTCACGCAGGAGATAGAGATCCTCAACATTGGCAGCAGTACGCCCAAGAAGCGTAAGGCCCGCTCATCGCCCATCCGCGGGGTGCTCAAGGTGCGCTCCCTCTCCGACGACGAGCTGCCCATGAATCATCTCCTGGGACCCGAGGCGAATGTGGCCAATGTGGTCTTCTCCACGCCCGTCTCCTCGCAGAAGCTGCCCCGTCGCGATGGCGGGCTGCTGGGCAAGCTGAAGGCCACCCGCTTCGCTCTGCCCCTGTCCATTGAGAACAAGAAGCGCGAGCATGCGGCCGTCGAGAAGATGTCCGGGGTGCAGTACCACCTAAAGCTGGCCGACGATCCCACCATGTCGCCCATCAACCATGGGGCAGGCAACATCCCAAAGACGCCAAAGAATGTGAACATCAACACGCCCTTCCGTACCCCAAAGTCGGTGAGGAGAGGAGCACGAGTTTCCAACGAGCGCATCCTGGGAACACCGGATTATCTGGCGCCGGAGCTGCTGCTGAAGCAGGGCCACGGCCCCGCCGTCGACTGGTGGGCATTGGGAGTGTGCTTCTACGAGTTCATGACCGGCATTCCGCCCTTCAACGACGAGACGCCTCAGAAAGTATTTGACAACATTCTGAACAAAAGTGAGTAAATTTTCCTTCTTTTCCCAACTACAAGCCTCTTATTACCTCCCTTTTCCCCCCTTTCAGACATCGAATGGCCGGAGGGCGATGAGGCCTTGTCCGTCGATGCCATGGAGGCTGTGGAACTGCTTCTGACCATGGATCCTGCCGAGCGACCCGCCGCCAAGGAAGTGCAGCAGATGCGACACTTTGCCTGCATTGACTGGGAGAATATTGGAACCTCTGAGCCACCGTTTGTGCCCACCCCCGACAATCCCACGGACACGGGCTACTTTGAGGCGCGCAACAACCTGCAGCACCTGCAGCTGTCCAACTTTGCCGTGGAAGACTAACGACCGCCAGTTCCGGTCTCTCAGCAATGTCTCGAGCGCTGTGCCATGTTATTTTTATTTTTTATGTAGCAATATCGTAAGAGTAGTCCTTTAATGTTCACTTGTTATCTTATCGTTCGTCTAGCCCTACGTATTTATTTTATATTCTCGTTTTAAATTTCATTCAATTGTATCATTAAATTGCTTGTACATTCGTTCGTTTAACACTGTAATCGTTTTCGATGATCATAGTAGGGCCTAGGCTAATGTCGGTTCTAAATTCGAATTCGAGTTCGAGTTCGAGTTTGTTATTGTAACTACGCTTAAACAAATAGCTTCAAGTATGAACCCTCGAGTTGTATCCAATAAAGTCATAGTCTAAAAGATGAAAAGCTTAATTTCGTAGCAGGAGTGAACAAGTCTCTCTTTTATTTCGTTTTGTCTTTCACACGTTCACCTTAGTGTTGGGTTTCTCATGAGTGAGTGAACAACAAAGAGTCGTTCACTAAGCTGAGTGAGTGAACATGTTCCTTCCTAGTTGTTCTTTATTGTTCACTTGTTCATTTTTGCTCAGTGGCTTCTTTTTGATCACTTGTTCAGATTTGCTCTTTTGTTCATTGTTCAGTTGTTCAATTTTGTTTACTTGTTCATTTTGGCTCGGTTGCGGGAGGATCGCGGATCGCGGAAGGATTCGCGGAAGAATCGCGGAAGGATCGCGGAAGAATCACGGAATGATCGCGGAAGAATCACGGAATGATCGCGGAAGTATCGCGGAAAGATCACGGAAGAAATGCGAAAGAATCACGGAATGATCGCCGTAGCATCATGGAATGATAGCGGAAGGATCACAGAAGAATCGCGGAAGGATCGTGGGAGGATTGCGGAATGATCGCGGAAGAATCGCGGAATGAACGCGGAAGAATCGCGAAAGAATCGCGGAAGGATCGCGGAATGATCGCGGGAGGATTTCGGAATGATCGCGGAAGGATCACGGAATAGTCGCGGAAACATCGCGGAATAGTCGCGGAAGCATCGCGGAATGATTGCGGAAGGATCGCGGAAATATCGCGGAATGATAGCGGATTGATCGCAGAAGGATCGCGGAATGATCGCGGAAGCATCGAGGAAGAGTCGCGGAATGATCGCGGAAGGATCGTGCAAGAATCACGGAAGTATCGCGGAAGAATCGCGAAAGAGTCGCGGAATGATCGCGGAAGAATCACGGAATGATCGAGGAAGGATCACAGAAGAATTGCGGAAGGATCGCGGAATGATCGCGGAATGATTGCGGATCACGGAAGAATCGCGAAAGAGTCGCGAAATGATCGCAGAAGAATCACGGAAGGATCGTGGAAGGATCGCGGAATAATAGCGGAAGGACCGCGGAAGAGTCGCGAAATGATCGCGAAAGGATCGGGCAAGAATCACGGAAGTATCGCGGATGATTCGCTGAAGTATCGCGAACTAGTGAGCAACTGTGCAATGAACCGTGAACAAATGAGCAATTGAGCAATGAACAAGTGAGCAATATGAGTGAGTTGACTCTTTAAAAAAAAAAGAACAAGAGAACATGTTCACCCAAATGAGCAGTATTTACCCAACACAATTATGTACTCTTCGTTTGAAATTTCCAAAAATTAATCACTTTATTCACCTTAAACCTAGATAGAATAGATAGAATATGTATAACACCTGGAAAATAACACATCTGGCTGTAGGGATTGTTCAATTTGGTCGCTCGGTCGGTGAGCTACGTAGCATTCAGCTTAAAGTCAAAGTCCCAGACCTCGGAAATGGTCGTCAGGTAGCTCTTCTCGTAGAAGATGCTAATCAGGCGACAGACCATGTGGGGCACGGCCCTGACATCGGGAAAGGTGGCCTCCTTGAGCAGGCTGACTGCCCGCACAATGAGGGGCTTCTCGTCGGTGAACTTCTTGTTGGCCAGCAGCATGGAGAGCTCGCGCAGGCCGCTCTCGTACTCCTCGGAGGGCAAGCGGAGGTCCCGGTTGGCCGGGAACAGGGAGAAGATGACGCAGGCCAGGCAGCGGGTTAGGACTTTGCGTCTGTAAGGTAATTTAGGGCTGATATATGTCCGTTTATATTATAGATGCTCACCTGTTGGTAATAACCTCCGTTTTGAGTCCAATTACCCCGAGCAGCCCCTCGCCCCAGCCCTCGGCTTTCGTGGAGGCCACCTGCAGGTGCCTGGCCAGCATGTACAGCGGCTTCTTCATCTGCTGATTCACCTGCAGAATCTTGCAGCCCCGCGCAATGATCACGCCCCAGACGAGGGCCAGGCGGGGCTCCGTCAGCGGACTGGTCTTGATATTCTCCAGCAACTGGCTCAGATCCTGGAAGAAGGTCACCTTGTCGCCATCCGTGGCGATCTCCTCCATCTTGTAGACCACAAAGACGTGCAGGGAGAACAGGTAGTTGCCCTGCATGATGGGCATCAGGTCCAGCTTGGGCAGGGACATGCTCAAGGCCTCCACCAAGCCCGTCCAGCTGGGCGCGTGCCAGGGAGCACTCTCCGCCGAGGTGCGGAAGTAGCTCTCCACGCTCGCCTCCAGCAGCGAGTAGATGCTGGCAATGTAGGTGTTGAGGTGCCCGATGGCGGGCAGGGCGGAGCACATGACCAGGTTGCCGGGAGCACACTGCTGTTGCCAGCAAATGAGGGTCTTGATGTGGATGCTGATTAAGGGGATTAGGGGGATCTTAAATACTACTTCCTGGGTTATTTTTCTCATTCTTACTTGGACACTTCCTGGCTCTGCGTCTGGGTGGGCGCCACCAGCTCCAGCATCAGGTTGAGGGCCTCCCGGCGCTGCTCCTCGGGCGTGCGATGCTCACTGCAGCTGCTGATGGCTCCGTCTATGCTGTTTAGGAGCTCCAGGAAGGCTGCGGTGAAGGCACGTTCGCCCTCCTTGGTGGCCAGCAGCTTCTTGTGCTTGGCCCCGCAGGCGCGCTGCAGTCGGACCATGGAGCGGGTGTACAGCATGCGCTTGGCAGTGCCCAGTACCACGGCATCCTGGGCAGTACGCTCCGGCAGCATGGCGCAGGCCTGCCGCAGGAGTCTGCAGAATGGAATTTAATACAATTAATTTTAATTAAATACCAAATACCTACTCCAGCACCGCTCGATCCGCATAGTTGCTCTCGGCGGGCAGCTTCAGGACAATGGCAGGCTCCACACTGGCCTCGAACCACTTCAGGAGCTGCTCCAGCTCGCTGTACTCCACCAGATGCCAAGGATACTGAACGGCTTCCTCGAGAATCTTGCTGGTATTCGGATGAATGTGAATGTTCGGCTCGAAGGCAATCTTCACAAAGATCCCAAAAAGTCGCGACAGAATGGCCACTGGCTGCGGCATCTGAGCAAACCACGCGCCCCAGTCGATCCGGATGAAGATGTGCCCCAGCATGGCATGGGACTCCGGCAGGAATCGCTGCAGGCTGTCATAGAGCAGCTCCACGTGCTGCGCCGGCGGCAGGAACCGCTGCCAGGGCAGCTGGGCCAGTCCCTCGTGAATCGGTGAAAGGACATGGCCAGCGATGTTGGGCTGGGCGTAGTGGTGCACATACCAGGCGAACACGTGCTCCAGGATCTTGTTCGATGATGGGAGGTACTGCAGGACCTGCAGTATGGTGGCCACGAAGGAGCGGATCATGAGTTTGCTGCTGCTCACATGCTGCTCGCTCCAGGGCAGCAGCACCTTGCTCTGCCCGGGAGTCAGCTGCCTGATCCAGTGGGCCACACCGCCCGCCGTCTGCTCGGTGTAGGGAATCAGCCAGGGACTGTAGGTCTCCACAATCGAGCCAAAGACTATGTCGCTGACTGGACAAGGGGAGAGGATAAAGGTTTCCTAAGGGATAAGGGATGAGGCGAGTACTCACTCTGATCAGCCAGCAGCTCCTGGTAGCTGCAGATGGCCAGGGCGAGCAGCACATGGCCAAAGCAGGTGAACCACAGCACCAGCGGCTGGCAGTACGCTTTGTGCTTGGGATACAGCCCGTGCAGGCCGTGATGCAAACGCTCCTTCTGAAAGTGTCGGGACAACAGCAAAAGCGTATCCGTGGCCGCCTTCAAGGTGAACAGCTTCTGGCGCCTCGAAAAGTCCAAGGCCAGATCGTGCACCTCCATCTCACCCTGCTCCAAGGTCAACTCCTGACAATTGGAGCGCACTAAGAGAGCATTGAGCAGATCCAGCAGCACCACTGGCATCAGCTTCTGGTCCGAGGTGCGGTCCAGCACCAGCTGCATCACCTCGCCGTAGTGCTGGGGAAAGTCGTAGGCGAAGATGTGCACCAAATGCCGGCGGAACTGGTCCTGCAAGAGGCTGCTATCCGGCTGCGACCAGGCCTCCAGTCCCTGGAGCACCAGCAGGAGCAGGCGATTGATCTCGCTCAGCTTCGGCTGATAGGCCTCCAGCCAGCCGAGCAAGTCGAACTTGGAAAAGAGCACGAACAGGGTCTGGGTGTCGCAGTGCTTGAGGTGCGAGTCGATCAGGAACTCGTACATGGGCAGGAAGTGCTCCACATCCGTGCGGCTGGGCACAAAGACCCCAGCCAGAAGCTCTAGAAGATCGGGACGCTTCAGGGATAGTCGGAGGACAGTCAGTCCCTGGGCGGCCTGATCCGCTTGCAGGAATACCTTGCGAATAAAAGTTAAAGTCAAAGCCAAAGGGAATCCTTCCTTTCTCTTACCCCCAGCTTCTCCAGCACCTGAAAGTACAGGTCGTGGGTGGGCTGAAACTTCATGGTGACCTCGTTGAGATTGTCCACCAAATGATAGAAGGCCTGCACTCCCAGCTGCGTGACCCTCGCCTCCAAGGGCGCCACCAAGAGAGCACCTATGCACACGCCAAACTCCTCGATGGCCTGGGCAAAGGCATCCACATTCATGGCCACCAGCAGATCCTCCACAATCTTGTCGTGTCGCTCGCGATTCTGTCCCTGCTTGCGGGCTATAACCTCGTTGATCCGTATGTGCTCCGGCCTCAGGGTGATCTGGGCAGCCGCCGTGCAAGTCCGCTTGAAGAGCAGGGAGCTGCACTCCTTTCTCCTCGTCTCCTCGTAGGGAATCATCTGGTACAGGGCCGGCACACTCTCCAGGTAGTTGAGGTTCAGCGAGTTCAGCTCGGAGGTCTTGTAGTGGTAGGTGCTGGAAGGGATCATCAGCTACAGGGAATGGGGGATAAAGGGAGTAGAGGGAAACTTACTTCGCCGTTGAGTTGAAGGTGACCAGGCGCTTCTTGAGCTGATTCATAAGGTTGCCATTGATGGGCGGCGTCTCAACGGGCTCCACGCGAACATGGCCTGGAATCGGCAGCACCTTCTCGTAGGTGATGAGCAGGCTCTTTATATGCTGAGCTGGAGGCTGTCGCGGCTTCGGATGCACTGGTGTTCTGGGCGCCTTTTGGCTGAGAAGCCTCAACACCTTGCGTCCCCACTGATCAGCCTGGTGACGCTGCTCCTTGCGGAGCGTGGCCAGGCAGAGGAACTCCGTCCAGTGGCTGACATGGCCGCCGAGGAGCTCGCGCAGCTTCTCGCAGTTGTACTGAGCCGGCAGCGCCTCGGCATCGCTGGTGAACCGATTGATCTGCGTGTCCTCCAGCCAGAGGCCACAGCTCTGCATTAGCTTGCAGCAGCTGCGATAGAAGTGGGCCATGGCCTCGTCACTGGCACTCTTGGTGGCCAGCGCCGAGTAGTAAGCCTCAGCCGACTTCAGCTGCGACTTGATGCTCTTCATCAAGGGCACATTGTGCTCGTAGAACTTGTCGGAGACCCCAAAGTTGTGGCTAAAGTTCAGCGACTCGTTCTCTGTGGGCACGCGCCACAGGTACAGCTCGAAGAACTTCTGGCAGACCAGGGGGAACAGGGCGTGGTTGCTGTCCATGCTGGCCAGCAGCTGGGCGTACTTGAAGATCACCAGCTGGCTGGCGGGAAAGACGCTGGCCTTGGTCAGCGAGAAGGTCTTCTTCAGAGCCGCCTCCAGGGGCTGAGCGGAAACCTGACGCAGCAGCTCTGGCCAAATGCGGGTGTCCACCAGACGAAACTCGATCTCGAGGAGCACCAGATCTAGCCAGCAGTTCTGCGGCGAGATGAGGGGAATGCGCGAGGGGGACTGACCGCCGAAGAAGGCTTTCAAGGCGGAACCCTTCGGGGCGGACTTCCAATCGGAGCAGTCCTAAAGGAGGATTTTATAGGGAATACTGAGGGAAGGTAGAATATGGCTTACCTTGTAAAAGTTGTAGAAGAACTCCACAGCCTGAACCCGGCAGTCGGGGAATTGGTAGGATATGCGCAGCATCCTATCCAGCAGATACAGCAGATTCGAGTTCTGCGACCAGCCCGGCAGCGTGGTGAAGCAATTCAGCCAGATATTGAGCAGGTTAAGCGGTGAACAGAGTCCATAGCTAACACAGGAAGAGGAATAAATAATTGGAGTTAATAGTAGAGATATTTAAGTTCATTTCCTACAATTATGGAGCTGTTGATTGGCCTTGCCTGAACTACCTACTGTACTAGTTCGTGTGTACAGTACTTCCTTGACTGATCCCAAGGTAAAGGAACACCTAACCACATGCATACTTCCTTGACTGACCCTATACGAACGTCGAACCTCCTATAACTCTATGGTAAGCAAACTTCAAACCACCTAGAATATGGGTGCTTCCCTGACTGACCAAATATGGTAAATAAACTTCGAGCCACAAAGCAAATTTAATTTGATTTGCATCTGTGGAGCGTTGGGTAGTGTGCTGGATGATGGTCTGATGGTCCCGATTTCGATTCCGAGTCGTAGCAATAGTGTTTGGAAATCTTGTAAGCAATCTTAATAGAATTTATATATTTTAAATAAATCCTTTTAACTGAAACATATTAACTTACAGAAGCTAAGTCAACAAAAGTAAAAAATATGTAATTGTCATGTGGAAATAAAAGAGCTGAGCTTCTAGTACAGTTTCGTCCTTAACAAATACAAAGTTAAATAAAGTAAAAAGTTCTCAATAAGGTTCTTAAGTCTCGCAAATTTTATTTTTTATTGTTTTTAGAATATGTACTCAATTTGAGTACAAATCAAACATGGGTATCCATGTAACTACCCTTTTAATGGGTACTCATATCACCAGCCCTAGGATAGGTACCTTGTAACTACCCTTTTCATGTGTACCCTTATCTCTAGTTCACGGTAAACGAAGTGGTGGCGATTGACCCTATAGGCGAACATTGACTAAGGTTAGTTAGGCAAATACTGGTGGTTCCCTTGAAAGTAGTACCTACGAACTAGCTCGCATTACTGTAGGGTAATTTACCTGGTATAGGACACAATCTGATGATGTAGCATGTTGTCCATTAGCTCCAGAATGGGACCAATTGAGTTGGCATAGACCATGTCCTTGGCCAGCTTTAAGTAGGTTCGGTCCGCATTTAGCAGGGTAATCAAGAGTCTCTGGAAACTATTAAAGAAATAATATTTTAAGTAATGATAAAAGGGAAATAATATATATTATAATATATTAGAAATAATACTAATCAAGAGTCCATATAAAACTATTGAAGTAATCATAGTTTAATTAATCATAAAAGGGAAATAAGATAGATTAAATCAATAACTTACCTCTCGCAATTAGCCAGAGTCTCCGGGGTCTCCAGGAAGAGCGGCACAATCAGCTCCAGGCACCGAATGGTGGCCGCATGCCGGTGATCCAGCAGCAGTTGCTGCAGCAGATTGAATCCGTGCTGGCATATCAGCGGAATCGAGTGTCCATGCAGGCTGACCAGCATGCCCACATAGAGAGCCAGCGGGCGATTCTCGTTGACGCCCTGGAAGACCATCTCCAGGCGCTCCATCTCGGGTATGAAAAGCAGGGGCTCCGTGGGATGCTGCAGGGTGCGCTTCACCGACTCCACGCCCTGGTCCATGAGATGCAGCCGCAGCAGGGAGACCATGCGCCAGCACCAGTTGGTGAACTGCTCCCGGTTCGACTGCGTGGAGTCGATGAGCGAGGAAACCTGACGCACGCTCTCCGAAATGCCCGAGGCGCCAATGATCTCGGGGGCGTACTTGTTCAGAGCCTCGTTCACCAGATGCGCCATTCGCACATGGATGTTGTGGGGCAGAAAGAGTCGCCCCTCGCAGTCCAGACCCCAGTTCAGGTGGCCGATGATGAGGCGTGCCAGGTGGCTCTCCGAGGACTGGTAATCGAAGTGCAGCAGCCAGTTGGACAGCACCTCGAAGCTGTCCATGCTGGGGTGCCAGTTCTCCAGCGGCAAAGCCTTGAACAGATAGGCCGCCTGGTCCACCTTCCCGAAGCGCAGCTTCAGCTGGACGAGCAGGCAGCCGAACAGGTCTTCGTCCATCAGATTGGCCAGCATGTCGCGGGCAGTCTTGTAGCAGATCTCCCTGGTGGATCGATGGATGTAGCCCATGTGGAAGATGTGCAGGCAAATGGCCTTAACGAGCGCTCCATCCCTGGAGCGATGCCGGTCGTTGGCCATCTCGAAGAAGGTCTGCAGCAGGTAGTACATGTCCTCGGGCGCCACATCTGCATTGGCCAGATCGAACTTTGTCCAGAAGTCGTCCGCCTGGAAGGCAGCCTCCGCATTGCTTACCAAATCATTGGCCAGATCCGTGGGAAAGCCCACATTCAGGTAGTAGAACAGATGCCACACCACCTCGGCATCCAGGGTGCCAAAGGGCAGCGTGGAGAAGTACTGCCAGGTGCCCAGGTTGCGCGTGCGATAGATGTAGCCGCAGGCGCGGATAAGCAAAGCCTGCAGCTCCACCTGGATGCGTTCGTACAGCTCCGGGGAGCGGGGCAGGTTGTTATTCCTTTTTGGGATAACACACATATTTTATTTTTACATTAATCAACCAAATTAATGGTTATAAAATGTAGAAAGATAACATTAACAGACCTACCTGAAGCGAGGCCATTGAACTTACCTGAACAATTCGTGGTAGTCAAAGACATATTGCAAAGTATGACGCACCAAACGGCCAAGACGCTTGGCCAACTGCTTGTACCTCTCGTTGTTGTAGGTCAACAGGCCCTCGCCCAAAGTTCTGACCAACTGCGAGAAGAACACCACCACGGAGAGCATTCTCTGGGCCGAGATCATGTCCGGCTCGAGTATGTAGTCCTCCAGGAACTTTTCTATGCGCATGGCTGACCTAAAGAAAGGCTTAAGACCAAGATCCCAATCAGAAATAAAGCTCCTTTGCTTACGTAAAGATCTTCTCGAAAGGCAGCTGGTTTAGCAGGGCAATCAAATCGCTCTCCTTCAGTCCTATGCACTCGCCGGTCGGCGTGTGCGAGTCCTCGCCATCAGAGTCCACCACTATCCAGGGATCTGCTGCCCCCGCCGCCGCCTCTGCTTGGGCCTGGCTCTTCAGGTACTCATTCCGCTTCTTCACCGGCATCAGAAGGATCTGCAGCACGGCCATGCAGTGGTTCAGTTCGGGCGAGTTCAACTCCAGCGGCAGCTCATTCTTTTGGGAGCTGCGAGCCACCGTCTGCATGCCCGGCAGCTGCAGAAACTGCGCCGCCCACGAGCCAACGCCATTGGGACACCGCAGGATGTTGAAGAGCAGGAACCAGTGGTCCTCCCGGGTGGCCAGCAGCAGTTGCAAGGCAATCAGCTTGCGCAGCCACTCCTTGAGGTCCTTGTCAAAGTTCTGGTCAGGGGGGAAGGGTGAGTAGGCCTCTTAGGAAAGAGAAAAATAAATAATAAACAAACCGCATTGGGACTGCGACGTCGCACGAAGCTAAAGAGAATGGAGATGGCGCGTCTGAGCTGGGACACGCACGCCAGAGCCGGGCCAGATTGTACATTATTTAGGGAGATTAAGGAGTCCTCTGCCTGGGGATAGGTCAGCAGGTCATTGATGATCTGATCCACCTTCACCTTGGTTATCTTGGCGGTGATCAGGTTGTTGGTGTAAGTGTGGCAGACCAGGTCGTAGAGGCCCGTCAGAGCGGTCTGGGCCAGCTCCAGCTTGATGGGATCCACCTTGATAAGGCTGAGAAAAAATAGGATTTAAAATCAATCTAAACCAGTGGTCGGCACGGGCCTATCCCGTGGGGTAGGATTTTTCTCAGTCGGCGTCGCTTCCGCTCACGCACAGTATGCACCAAAGAGAACAGAAGGATCAGTGCAGACAAATTGTAATTGTGTGGCTAGATTTAGCCTTTTTTAGCGTTAAATAGCTAGTTTTTAGGTTATAGCTATGTTTTGCCATATTACAATATATTTAGCTTTTTTTCTTCTCATATCTAGCCATAGAGTGTTCAATTTGTACTCATAGTGCAGACAATTTGTAATTGTGTGGCTAGATTTAGCCTTTTTTAGCGTTAAATAGCTAGTTTTTAGGTTATAGCTATTTTTTGACATATTAAAATATATCTTATCTTTTTTTCTTCTCATATCTAGCCATAGAGTGTTCAATTTTTATTCATACAAATGCAATTTTGTGATTTGACTGTAGTAGTGCGGACCACTGATCTAAACTAATTAATGGCTAATTGATAGATATAAGCACCGAAGGGAGAAGGGTAAAGCCCTTTGTTTATGCCTATCTCACTCACTCGTAGGTGACGCTCTCTTGCACCACATTGCCATCGCCGCAGGTCCCCGAGAACGTACGTGTCACCGGCTGTCGCACCCAGATTTGCTTTTGGCTCTCCGGACAGGACTTGCGCAGCTTCTCCACGTCGTGCAGATTCGAGGTGAGCTTGCCCTGCAGCTCGTAGTATTCCAGGAGGGCAGCATACAGCGGATCCGTTTCGCTGGACTCCAGCAGAGAGTTCATGAGGAACTCGAGCTCAAATTGTTTGGCCAACTCCAGGTCGGGACAATCGTAGATTTGCTTCGATTCCTCGGCACTTAGCGGTTTAAGGTGACTCCGGGCCAGGGCGAAGCCAGTGGGTGACTTCTCTGCCTGGCGGTAGACAATCTTGGAAGAGTGCTCCTCCACCTGGGCATTGGACAGGTGCAGGGGCTGCAGGTTGGGGTACTGAATAATGTGGACGCTGGCCGAGGGCGGGGCTGTGGGAGCACTGGGTTCAGTTTCCTCTTGGACTTGGGGTTCCGTTTCCGGTTCTGGTTCTGGTTCCAGTGGCACATCGCTGGAGATGCAGCATTCGTGACTGATAATGGGTTGGCCGCTGGCCAAGGCAGCCACCCGCTCGAATTCCTCCAGCAGCGACACATTTTCCACCGCTCTTTGTTCTTCACTTGTTGATAACTCGGCAGGTTCCTCTTCCTCTTGTTGTTGGGTTTGCCGTGCGTCTACACGGGACTTCTTGGTCTTCTGCAAGGGGTTTACTCAGTTTCTGGAGCCGATTGGTTCTGGCCATGAACTCACCTCCTTCATGGGCTTGACTAGCGTCGCCATGCTTCACGTTTGATTTGCTGTGCCCCGAGCTTTTTGCGTTTTATTTGTGCATTGTCGTGGACTCAGCGCCGCTAAACAATAAAATCCCCACATATTGTGGGTGAACAGTGTGCCCGACGGGGTTTTCTTTTTGTTTTGGTCGGAAAAAGAGAGGATTTTCTCTTTGGTTGCAACTGGTTGCACTGGCCGAACAAGACGTAACCAAATCACGTAAGTGAACAAAAAAGGGAAGATTTACGACGTAAGTGATCTGGCTATTTTATAGCCCGATCTGGCTGTTAACAAAAACGTAACGATAATTTACGTTGGATTCAAAATGGGTCACTTATGCAGCCCTGGATCGACTGCGACTGATGGGCATAGAGCAATATGAGCATTTTCCGACTGTTTTCGGACGCTTTTTATGAGCTTTCACCGTCATAATATGGACAAAAAAGATAAAGTATGTATATATTATTGATCAGCATCACCAGACGAGTCGATGTAAGCATGTATGATTGCATTCAATTATTTCGATTTTTTTTCATTTTTTACTAGAATACAGACTTAACTTAATACCTTTAAATAAAAAGTTTTGATACATAACACCACAAAAAATAGGGATATTGCTTTGAACGTATTTATTGGAAAATCATGTTGTATAAATTGGTAAATATATAACAAAAAGGGACAAATTTTCTTAGAAAACTATGTTGTCAATATATTGTCTGCTTATTTTTTAACATTTAGTTTAAGAAAAATAAAGAATTTTAACAAATCTCAAGAATTTTCTCTTATTTTGGTTGTTTTTGTAATAATCATAATCTCTAGTAGCCAATATTTGTGTAATTTACAAAATTTTGTAAGCTTTCCATTTATTTCAACTTCCCAGCGTGACTCACGCTGCGCACCTGTAGCCCTGCCCATCATCATTATCGATTGATATCGATAACTGATGGGCAGCACTGGCAGTGTTTGACGAGTTTCAGCGCGCAAAAAGTGTAAAATAGGAACGCAATACGCAATTTGTCGTGTGTTTTTTGTATAAAAATACATTTTATTTGTCTTCATTTATTGCACGCGGTAAGTACATACAATTATAATTGTTTATAATTGTATAATGCATGCGAACGAGTTGCTACAAGTGCGCGAACATTGCTCAACAACAGTCGCGCACGGAAATCACAGCATCTTTATAGACTTGAAACACTTGGCTAACTAATTTGTCTAGTCTAAAGCTTAGCTTACAAACTACGGACTAAGTCGGGGCTAATCCCTCAGAGCGCAGATTTCCCTGCCAGCTGGCGATACACACCCGTCTCGCCCGCCTCCGGGACGGCGTCCAGCTGGATCCTACTACTGTCACAGATGGACTGCTGGTCCGCTGTCCCATTGGCGGGAGATCCCTCCGAAGTGGTAAACACCACGGCGATGGGATTGTTCTTCTCCTTCTCCTCGGGCGAGGACTCGTAGCCGTGATTGACCTTTTCCTCCTTGCAGGTCGTCGTCGTGGCAGAGGAATCACTGCTGCTGCGTCCGTTCAGGCCGGATTCCTCTTCGTGTTTGACGTAGTACGGCTTGCGGCCGGAGAAGCGCTCGCACAGACGGAAGATTAGGGGATGGAGCAGCTTGCCATCATAGGCGTCATCCGGGTGCTGGGTCAGCAGGCTGATCACGGTGCCAATGATCACGGTGAGGGCGGTGCCGATCAAGCTGTAGTACATGAAGCTAATCGAGTAAAAGGTCTCCAAGCCGGATCTAGTGTGGATTAGGCATTATTATCATTTCTTTTTCAATTATTTGATTATTTTACCTTTCGGGTGCTATGGTGGGAGGTGTCGCCACGAAGGTCTGGTTGTATCCCTCGATGGGCGTGTGCGTCAGCAGCCAGGGCATGGAACCCGGCTCAATAATGGGTTTGCCAATGGATTGTGAGAAAGTCTCATTGGTGCAGCCCTGCAATGGAATTCCATTAGAGATCGATTCTTTTAATAATGCTAAAAATAAACCTACCTCCGTCGAGGTGGGGAGCATGGGATTCGACTTGTCAACGGTCATGCCGCCGCCAATGATCCACAGCACAAAGGCGCAGGCGGTGACCATGCCAGCGGATGTGCCCTTCCAATTGGCAATAGGCACCATCATGGCCAGAATGAAGCAGCCCAGCAGAGGACCTGATGTGGCCGAAAACACCAGCAGCGAGGATTCAATGACACCCGCCAGTAATCCCACGCCAAAGGCCACGCACATGATGATCAGTCCACAGACCACGGTGATAAGCTTGAGGATCGTAAGCTGCTTCTTGTCCGAGAGTCCCTTGAATTTGGGAAACTGCGAAATGAAGTCCTCCCAAATGACAGTCGCCAGAGAGTTCAGATTGGACACCATCATGCTGTGGAAATTAATTAATTATTCAGTGGATTCTCGTAAAGAGAAATATGCTGAATTTACTCACCAAAGAGCTCCGTTGAACAAGGTGGCCATGAAAATGCCCACGAAGCCGGGCAGAAAGCCCAGCTGGTCCTCCACAAAGAAGGGCAGAATCTCATCGGGCTTCTTGATGTAGCCCTCGGCATAGGGATCGCAGTTGATGTACGTGGAGTAGATGACCATGCCAGAGACCCAGGAGAGTGAGAAGAAAAAGAACACCAGGGGCACATTGCTCAGCATCACTCTGCAAGGGAAATGGGATTTTAATATTAAAATTTTGCCACAAAACGTTCAAGGACGAAACCTCCCCAAACTCTTTAAAACTTGTCTGGTTTTAAGAGCTTTTGCTCACTGCAAAATTCTCAAATTTCCGGTCTATGTTCCTGATTATAGTTTTATTTACTTGGAGGCCACTTACCGACGCACTTGCTTCAGCGACTTGAGACTGACATAGCGCTGCATGAAGTTCTGCTGGCAGCCGATCTGGGAGAGGGACATGAACAGCTGCCCCAGCCAGGCCGAGGTGGTATCCACTCTGACAGTCATGTCGCCCGTAAAGTTAAAGAAGCTGAGGCGACCTGCGGGATAGAAGATAGAAGGGATGGTGGTCTTTTTTAGTGCATGTGCATGGCTATGAAAAGATTGGAGGAGGAGCAGGTGGAGGCATTCCCAGGAGCCCGACGATTGCCGCACAATGACAGCCAACAACTCAAACTCGAGTGACAAACGCTCCGCCGTCACACATTTATTACTGTCGTCATGCGAGGCTGCCATTTCCCATTTCCTCCCCCCCGTTCCCCTTTGGATTCGGATGCCGCTGTTTTATGCCACTTTTATCATCATCATTTATGTGCATAATGAGCCGGCGCAGAAACAGCAACAGAGCAGAGGAGGAGGCAACCCACAATGGATGCCATTTTAATAGTCATCATTCGTCAGCACACTCGTGGCACACATATCCTGGCAGCTGGCTAATAAGCTGCCATGATCAATCGAAGCATATCCCCTATCCCCTGCCCCGATGGCTTACCATTGTCCCGATTCAGCTGGTAGACCTTCTTGACGCCGCCGGTGGAAATGGTGCCCTGGATGCAGACGGCCATAGTGACCACGAGGATGGTCAGCGTCTGGATGACATCCGCATTGATGGCCGCCTTCAGGCCGCCCTAATGAGTTCAAACAAAAAAGAGGAGGCGGAGGAGAGAAATTTAAATATTTTCATCGTTAAGTCGCTGGCATTCCCGACATACCAAAATGGTGAAGAATATGCAAATGATGGCCATGCCCACAATGGAGGCATAGTAGGGAATGCCAATCACCGTTGACAGGGCCACGCTGGGTGTGTAAACGGTGATGCCCAGGTTGCAGATCTGTCGCACAATATACGTAAACGAGGCCAGGCATCTCACGGTGCGGCTCTTGAACCTGGAAAGGACGAAGAAAACGGGAGCAGGTGAGTGCAGGCCTTAATTAAGCAGCTTTTCGAGGAGTGCCCCTTGCACTCTATCCATTTATTTATTTTTATTAAACTTTTAATGTTCCGAGGACCCTTCTCGTAATTCGTTTTTGTTTTTATTTTTTTGTTGTTCTATTTTTTTTTTTTATAATTTACTACCCGTTGTAAAGAAGTTATGTGTGGAATCGGGAGCGCGGCGCGGGTCGGGTTAAATTTACGACATGGGCGAGAGAAACCTAAGAAAATTGGCGGGTCCGTAACTCGTTTTGATTGTTTTTATAGTTGAGCCGGGGCGCTTTTTATGGGCTCGGTTGTAAAAATTTGTGTGTTAATTTGATGCGAAATGTGCGACAAGATGGGCGGGCACTGCTTTGGGGGTCTGCCTAATGATCGTTTAGTATGCGTTATGTGGCCGAAAGGGGGGCCCCGAATGTCTCAAGTGCCTTAGCACACGCATCAGCCATTCGCCGTCTGAGGGCTTTAATAAATAAACTGGTTTACGTCCGCAATCCTTTGATTGGCATCCTGAGCTTAAAGCCGGCAAAGTTAACAGTCCGTTACGGAACTATTAAATGGGTTTGAGAGCCTTGAAGGCAAGAACTACATGAAGAGCTATCAGTAAGAACAACTTAAACCTGGAAACTGTGAAGTATCTATTGATATTCAACCTCTTTTTCGTAAATAACATGTATTTCCTCAACATAAATATAGCTAGCAAGCAGTAACTGACCTCAATTTAGAAGTCCTGCTCCCCTGTATCTTAATAAACCTATTGATTGCATATCCTACTCCAATTTGATGAGGGCCCGGCTGCCTTACGGCTGTGAGACGCACTGTGGCTGTGTAATCACAAGTAATTTCTTGTTGAACATCTAAGCTGACTGCATAATCCACTTTTACCCGCACCAACTCTCCTGGCCTTCTATGCCCTCCTCCCATCCCTCCGCCTGCCTGTTTGTCATTCGGTGTCTCTGCAACCCACTAAATGATTAATTGCCCTTGGCCAATATTGATCTGAGCCGTGTTGGGCTGTCAACGGGCCCTGGCTTGGCCGAGCGCCTGGGACGGGGACACAGGACATGAGCGATTGGAGACGCAGGTGTTCGGCTTGTGGATTAAATGCATATTTAGATGAATGACCTTCTCCCTTCGGGAAGGGAGGGAGTTGCAAGTACATTTTATCTTTAATCGCCTTAATGTTCAGGTTATTATTAAATGCTACCGCAGGCTGTGTAAGGGAACCCTTGCTCTTGCTCCTGCCTTTGCTGGCTGCCCTGATGAGTATTAATTAATGATGATGCACTTTTCCAATAAGCAAACATCAATTGACAAATGGAGGTGGCAAGGGGCCCCGTCCTGGTGCCTGTGCATTAAGCGAGCTTAACATATTTACCCGCTCGACTTTACATTGTTGGCCGGGGCTTTTAAGCGGTTTACATGACAACGCGTCGTATGCTTGATACACATTTTAATTGCGACACACAGTGAGCCGTGTGTGTGCGGGCCGAAGGAAAACAATCTGAAAATCCGCCAGAGGCAGACGGGAAGCTCCCACATAAAAGCCTGGCCAATTTGGCCAAGGACGACATGTATGACAGTCGCTCTTATATGTGTTGATTGAATGGGCGTGGCACGGGGTGGGGCTTTGGTTTCTGGTCCGGTTCTCAGTTCGGTTCGGTTCGGTTTGCTCGGTTGGTCAAACATTTATTTAGGCATTCGCCTTGCCATTGTTTCCCATCTATTTCGTGTTCTTTGCTTTTTCTTGTTTTTCTTGTTTTTCCTAGGGCTGAGCTTGTTGTGGAAATTGATAAAGAAATATTATTGTAGGATACAATATCCCACAAGCTCGCACACACACACGCATGTAGCATATTGCTGCTTGCGGTCAATTTTAGCCTGATATGTCAATTTAATATGATTTATGGGATTTATTGTTTTCGGTCGCCTCTCTCGGTTCGCCTCCGTCCGTCCACTTCTTGAGCGAGTGTTTTTCTACGTTGTCTGATTGTGGCATTTGTTTCTCATTTAGCCTGTTAACATTGTGTTCATCACAATAAGTGCTAGGCCGGGGCCTGGCTTAGGATTTGCCTCTCTCTCTCTCTCTGTATGTCTGTCGGTCTGCCTGCCTGCCTGTCATTTCATCTGCTCAATCCTGCTCGCTCTGTGTGTGAGTAATGACCTGAGGCTGTCACCGTCGTCCAGTTGATTGAACGTTGTCCTGGTCCTGGCTTTTGTTTTAGTTTAATTGATTTAACTGAGCCAGCGACTCTCTCTGTGCCTCTCTTGGTTGGGTTGATTAAAGACGTCCTGCGATGCGATTGTCGCTTAATAACTTTAAATGAAATGTAAGTGCCGCAAAGTATGCAATAATTGCTGCAGCCCTGCCAGCGGGCAAGCAATTACCAGCAAGGACACAAGCAGCTCGCGCTCGCAGCTCCAGCTCCACACTTCCAACTCCCATCCAGGACACAACGTCAATGACCACTGGAGGGTGTGAAAATGGGCTGTATAAAGCCAGGGGGAGCAGGTCATCATCAGGCAGGCATGGGAGCTGCTCACCCAGCCATTAATTGAACACCAGCTCCTGCTCCAGCTCCAGTGGGAGGTCGCCCGAAATTGAGTTTGGTCTGCAGCTCGGACCCATCATTTATCATGGCAAGCCGCTAAGCCAGTTTTGGCCCAGGCCAGGCGACAAAGGCATAAATTAATGGCAAATTTAATATGACGAGTGGTTTTGTACAATGGCCAGATAATCGCCGTTTAGGCAGCCAATCCTCAACCCACATCAGTAGCTACTCCTCCTTGTCCGCTGTCTTCTGTGTCCCCTGGGAGGGTCGAGTTAATTTTACAATCAAAGGCAATCTAAGCAAAGGTGCTTCGGGTTCAGGTTCAGGAAGGGTGACACATTTGATTGCATTAAATGTCATGCATAAATAAACATAATCAGCCATATAAAACTCGGTGTTCTGAGTGCCGTCACTGCGTTAAAAGCCGCTCACAAATAAAAAAGGAGATAAACAAGTTGAGGAAGCAAGGAATAAATCGACTTGGAGCTACCCCAAAAAAACGGAGAATCTTTGAAAAGAAGAAAGTCGTTTGAATTTTAACTACTGAGAAAAAGAGAATAAATACTTAATAAAATTCCATTGAATTTTAATTACCATGAAAATTCGATATGAATTTTGCATTGATTGCCTGAGAAGCTGCAAGTCAAGAGTCGTTTTAATTAAAATTACCATGATAAATGCATATGCATATCAAAGGCCAAGAATACCCAGAAGTTGATATTGCAGGAACTATATAAGTTTAATTTTAATTGAATTTATTGCTGGGGAAACTGCATTAAATAATTGATTCATTTATCTATAAATTCATTTGGATTATATTTATCAGATTTAAAATATTTATAGTCTGTTTTTTTAAGCTATAAACATGACTCTGCTGTTTAATGTTAATTTTTCCTTTTAAAGCAATAAATTCAATGATTTATTATTTATTGATAATCAACATTAACTTGTGAAATTTTTTTGAACAGAGTCTATAAACTACATCATGTGGCTAAGGCCATAAATAAAGTTTCCATGTGCTTTAGATTCTCAGACTAGTACTCATAAAATCCTTACAACAATGTCGCTTGCAACACCTTTTCGCTTAGTCCCAATATACCTTTTTTTTGTTGCCTTTTCCCACCAAGGGGCATGTGTGCGTTACTCCCAAACAACTTTGTTGTCTTTGAATTGCAAATCACGCTCTCACTTTGTAGCGCCGAAAACGTCTTTATTTATGCGTATGCATCTCCTCAAAAAACCCCGACCTCCAACCCTTCGTGAGCTGCCACCTCTCGCTGGCTGTTCTGCCAGGTTTGCTCTTCGTTTTTTCATTTGGTTGGCATTCACTCCTGGAGCACTTTGTCCCCTTGTACTCGTAAATAAACCAGGAGGAAGCCGAGATGCATTTTTTCCATTTGCTAAGTGCTAACAACTGTTCGCATTGATCTCTCCTTCGGTTCCTGGATATCAATTTATTTACATGTAATTGCCACCCCCACCGAGAGGGGGATGAATTATCTGGGGCGAACAAAGCCGAACTTTGCTTGACCATTGAACTCGATGGCGGCCAGATAGCAAATCTCTGTGTGAAGCTGGCTAACACTTGAGTTGGCAGCGAGTCAAGGGTCATGCCCCTGCCACGTCTTCAGCTCCTCCTCCTCCCCCCGCGTTGAGTGGCAGACATCACTTGCGACAGGCGACTGACAAGTGAGAGAATCCATGACTTGGTGAGTGTGCGTGTGTGCTTGTCTTGGGTTTTTTGTTTCGCAAGTTTTCGGGGGCAGATGGAGATGAGGATGGGGATTGGGATTCGGGCTTGATGCTTGATGCTTGATGCCTGATGCCAGTGACAGGCAACAACACGCGCTATTTATAAACATTATGGCACAAACGAATTGTCATACAATTTGTCAACAGCCTCAGACCGAGTGGCTGCTTTGTTGCTGCCTCCCTTTTTCCTTTTCGCCTTTCCCTTGGCTTTTTTCTTATATATCCTTTGAGCGTATTTATCCTTAAGGGTATATTGGAGTCTTTGGTAAAGTATCTTAATCAAGTTTAGGTCTTTTTGGCATCCTAACACAAATTTAAGTGGAAGTCTCACTTATGTATTTAACATTTTCCAAATAAAGTTATGTTTTTGATCCAGAGTTCGCAATATATCGGTTAGTTTGACTTCCTCGTCAACGTTTTGCCTGCAATGTCAGCAACGACAGCCTACGAGCTCTGATTTTATCGTTAACTTTTATTTCAAATATTTTGTAATATTTCTAAAAACTAATCTTAATAAATTTGGAAACCGATAGTATTTATAGTTGTCAGTGAAAAGGAGGAAATACCTATACAAACAAGGAAATTTTAAGGATTTAGCTTTATTTCTTAACTCTTTAACACATACCATGTTAAGTTCACTAAATACCCGGTATTTCCTAGTCTAAACTCTCAGAAAATGGCTCGTTTTTTGTACTTTTTCGTATTGTCATCGTGTTGCCGACGTCAAGGCTTTTGTCTTTTCCTCGATTTTTTTCTGCTAAACCTTCCTTCACACACTCGGCCTGACTGTGCCTGCGCCTGTGTGTGTTTGGCCAAGTGGCTTTTGCCAATTTGTAGCATATTCACTTATCGGCCCCTCTCTGTGTGTGTGTGTGTGCCCTAGACCCTCCCATTGCCATTTCCATATCCATTTGCCGCGTCCAAAGGCGGCTCAGCCTATTTTGATGAAGTTGTATGCATAAACATGTCGCGGGGCGCCAGTTGCGATGACAAGCGACAATGAGGCAACTTTCTGGAGCAACATTTGGCCATGTTGCGTCTCGTCTCGTCTCCTCTCTGAACCCTTTCCCGGTTTCTTGCCTTTCCTCATGCCTGCTTGGCTTTTTTATTTTTATTTATTTCTTCGCTTTGGGGCCAAGCCAATTGACTAAGATTGATGGGAGTTGCTCGTCTCGTTGGCTCTTCAATTAGTTTGAGTGTTGCTGCGTCCAAGCCGAATAAAGCGAACATTTATAAAATTGTATGCTTTGGGAACTAACTTTATCAGTCATTGATTTGGTCATTAATTTAACTGGACTTTTGAAGCAATACAAAATTTAATTGCTTTTGAGGGAATTACTTCATCATTTTGATTATAGATGAATTAATTACCCAAATACACAGATATTTTATAGGAAGATTTAGGTTGTTTGTTTATAAATTTATTATCAAGAAATTTAATCAGTAAGTCTTAAAAATGGTTAGCTTTATGTAATTGGTACTCCTTCTTAGCTATTTTAACACGAGTTAAGACAATAAATCATTGTAGGCCTCAACTCACAAAACTAGTCAAAATAAACAAGATAAGTCATTGATTTAATCATTAATTTCGCTTTAGATCCCCACAACGAGTTCTTCTTGCATTTGAGCTCTGTTTATGCTAATTTAGAGAATTACCTCCCGGGCAAACATTTAAATAATTTGCCAATTCTGCACAGCTTTCCCTTCACTAAGTTTCGTTTTGGTTTTCCAAAAACCTCGCCTCCCTTGGAAATTTTGTCAATGTGCGGCACATGCCAATTAAATTCCAATCAAATTATGCTCTACCCGCCATGACCACTCCCACTCCTACTGCCATTCCCCTCGCTTGTTTGTCTTGTCAGTTTTTGCAATTAATTGAATTCTGTTGTCGAAACTGCAAAACATTTGATAACAAATTTGTTAACTAATTTCGAACTTAAAAAACAATTAGGCCCACGAGGCGACAACTTGCGACAGATGGAAATGGAAAATGGAAAAGGGAAGGGGCCAAGGAGGAGCCAATGGCAGAGAGGTGGCACAGACAAACTGACGACAAACTGGGCGATAGCATCCGGGACCAAGTCCGAAACTGAAGCCGAGTCCAAGCTCAAGTTGGAATCCTCGGGCAGGGCAAGGACAAATCTATAGATTATTTGCTCTGCCGGCTTGGCTTTTGTTTGGCCATTTGTTGGGGGCTCATTGTTGTTGCTGTTCGCTTTTTTTTTTCTTTTTGTAAAATGTAATTCAAATTTATTTAGCAACGCAGCAACTTGTGCCAGGAGTAGCAGCAGCAGTGGAAGTCAGGGACAACAAGTGGGAAACTTCATAGTCCAAAGGAACCGAACTTTAAATACCTGGCACTTTATTTTTAGCAAAATGGCCTATTCTTTAAGGCAAAATAAAGGTTTTCTTGATAGAATAAAAGGTCTAGTGACGTTTATAATTGATTTTAAATAAGGTAAAGGGACAAAAATGTTAAAAAATACGACTACTAGGGTGCTCCTACCTGTATTTTTGAATTTTTGTTGCAACTTAAGCTTTTCGAATGCTTTTATTTCTGTACAATATACCCTAATTAGAACAGAAACAGACCTGAGCCCTTGGCGTGTCTCTGTTTAGTTTCATTTGGCCTCCTTAATGAAGAATAAAATTGTGTGCGCTTTGGCGATAAGCGAGAGGAGACACAGCAACAACAGCGACGGAACCGACCCGTCGCTGCGACGCATTTGGCGAAATTAAAATGAATGTTTAAATAACAATTTTCCTGTTTGCCGCCGACTCGCTTCGCTTCGTGCTAATTAAACGATGTGGCGCTCGAGGGAGTGACTTTCTCTTACTTAGACTGGCGTGGGAACTTTGGACTTGGACTCACCTCAGATCGATGTACTGATAGACGGAGGTGATGCCCAGGTTAAAGTAGACGGGGACAAACATGAAGCAGACTATGGGATACGCGCTCATCATTCCATAAATGATCTCCCACATGGCTGAGCCGCGATAGAACAATTCACTGGGATAGCCTGTTAATAAATAAATTTAAATATTTTTAAACATTTCAATAATAGAAATAAATAGTGGAAAATGTTTGTTTATTTTTTTGTTTAAATATTTCAACATTATATTATTTCTTTAATATTTCTGTTTAGTTTTAAATTGATTAGAATAAACAATTAAGTCTAAAAACTCACCCAGCACTGATCGTACGCCCAGTGTGCCTCGGGCTATGGATATCATCACGGCCACGATCGAAACACCGCCGGTGGCAAAAACATAATCGGCCTTGCTGCGCTCTTTTTTCTTGCCAAAAATGCGTGTCCACAACGGTCCCAGGACTGTGATGGCTATAAACAGCACAAACATCAGATAATCCCAGCCCATAGTGCTCAGGTCCTTGGCCATGTTGTTGCTGTTTCTTCTGTTGGCAAGACACACATAAAAGACAGAAGAAAAAAATCAAAATTCAAGTTGGTCACCGGGCAAAAAACAACACACAATCTTTTCAACTTTTGGGGGGGCTTTTAGGTGAGATGTGAGCTGGATAAAGCGTTTTCCAGCACAGTTGAGCATGTGCATGTTAGTCACGCCCGGTGGACATAATGCCAGCTGAGAGCTCCGTGGCTCGGCGGCCCCCGCAGTGGAGCAGGAAACTTGACAACATTGTTGCATATCCGCAGGCGAGCGGCGAGGGTGTGCTGCGGTTTTGTGCACCCATCATGCATTCAGTTCGCCCACCCAAAGCCCCGACCTACCAGCCGCCCACTCAACCTCTTCGAAGAGAAGGCCAGACCTAAAGCCAAATGAGCGGCAAAAAGCGTCAACTATACAAAACTTACACGGGACGAAAAGGCGAAAAGGGGAGTCTTGAATAGATTTAAATAGATTAGATCGATGATTTAGGGATAAACTCAATAATTAATTTTTTTAAGAGCAACTTTTATCAGTCTACGCATAAAAAGTCTGTTAAATAATACTTTTCTTTGGACTTACATACATTGGTATGCTTGAAATTTTGAGCACAATCGTATGATAAACATGGGAGGTATTAGACAATAAAGTTGTAACCTTCCATCTCACTTGCACTCAGTCGAGGCTCAAACCTTGGTTCGGGCTGCGGCGGTTTTTAAAATCTTATTTTAATTCCTTGACTAGCTTTATCGGCTGTAGCTTTCTTATTTATTCAATGTAATAACCGAATTTGTCTCAGTGCAGCCAAAAGCAAACGTGGCCCGTTGTTTAAATTTATGGACTTCACTCCACTCGCTGACATATGTACTTCAGTTGCTGCGAGTGTACCAGAAGGGCAAATCACAGGATTCGGGGAAGGGAGCACAGCTTAAGTGAGACTTTGGCTGCGACTTTGTGTTTTTATAGCTGAGCCAAACTGTTGAGCTGCCCTGCGAAGGGGCCAAAGAAGCCAGAGGCCAGGGGCCGGGGCCAGGCGACCCAAAGAAATGCCATAACCCAGCTTAGGATTTGCTCCTTCACCTGAAGCTGTCGTAAAGTAGACTTCTTGCTCGTGATATGCTCAAAATAGTTGCCAGAAGACTTCAAAGTGGTTCCAACCCGGGGAAAGTTTCAAAGCCAAGGGGGAAGAATAATTGGAACAAATGTTTCACTGGATTTTCAGTTTAAGCTTTTACAGTTTTTATGCTTCACTGGATGGGATAAATTTGCAGATTTTTCCAAGTTTAGTAGCAATTAAAAAGTATTAAAAAGTTAAAATGGGTGCAAACGAATATCTAACGTTGTTTTAGCTAA
>VNJO01004623.1:0-13126 GCA_008042535.1 Drosophila tani
AAGGTTTGTGAACGAGCGCCGTACCCTGAAAGCCGGATTGAACTTTCGCATCACAACGGTAAACCTGGTCTAGACAACGCTGATTGACGAGGAGAAATGGCAGGCAGCGTCTAACTTCGCAGCCGCGATCATGTCGAAGCTCAGGATCGAGGAGCGCCGAAGAAACTCAGAGGACAATTATAAGGGATGCAGCATTGCTACGCGGCCGTACCGCACGAGTTTATTGTACCTTTTTAATTTTTTTTCCCCCTTTGTATATTTGTAAAAAAAAACGAAAAAAAAAAAAGGAAAAAAATACTTGCAACACATAACAACTACATATACACCACACAGTACACCATCAAGAGATCAGAAGATACACCGTATTCTTCAACAAATGATTGTTTGCAATTACAGACACATATATATATAGTGCCAACACCAAATGTACCGCATCAATATCTGCAAATATATTTCATTACGTCGATGGTGGATCAGCTGAATGTGCGGTGCAATATACAGGGAACACAACAGTTAAAGAGACGAATTATTGAACAGTTGCAAGCATTTTTTCACGCTAATAATGCTGTGGTTAATATGTTTAAAACAGCATTGGAACGAATGCCATCGGTTACGCACAAATTTGTCATAAGAGCGGATTGTAACCCAACAGGTGAACATTGCGCTTAGTTTTTTATTCGTTGATACGCCTGAAAATGCAAAATTAAATGAATTGTTAATGGAAACCAATAAAAGCAATAAAAGCAATAATTGGTGTGTGAATATTGTATCTGTAATTGGATCGACCATCTTGAACGTGATGTTGTATCCGTCTTGCCCTTGCCAATAAATAATTGGATATTGGAACGCATCGAAAAAACGAAGTGCCTCGTTTACAATATGCACGATATTGCTTCTTTGCTGAACGACAATGTCTCGCGATTTAATTGGATCGCCAACAATAATTGCAGCAACAGCATTAACGGTGGGTGCATTAAAATTACTAAAAACTTAAAAAGGTACAATAAACTCGCGCGGTACGGCCGCGTAGCAATGCTGCATCCCTTATAATTGTCCTCTGAGTTTCTTCGGCGCTCCTCGATCCTGAGCTTCGACATGATCGCGGCTGCGAAGTTAGATGCTGCCTGCCATTTCTCCTCGTCAATCAGCGTTGTCTGGACCAGGTTTACCGTTGTGATGCGAAAGTTCAATCCGGCTTTCAGGGTACGGCGCTCGTTCACAAACCTTCCGCACTCGAAAATCACGTGCTCGACGGTTTCCTCGGCATCACTTTCGCACCACGTCTTCGTGCCCGAGTCTATGGAGATAGCATCTGAAGCACCCGTGCCCGCTGAGCATCTGCGTCAGGTGGAAGCTCACCTGTCCATGTTTCCTCCTTGTCCATTCCTCCAGCTTTGGAATGAGTTTATGCGTCCAACGCCCCTTCGTTGAGGAATTCCAACGGGATTGCCACTCAGCTAGTGTTGCACCTCTCGCCAAAAGTGCGTACTGTTGGAACACCCTGGCCTGCTAAGCGGCCATTAGGTCAAGGGGAGGGGTTCCTGCTAGGATTAGAGTGGCCTGATCGGAAACAGTACTGAAGGCACGGCAAATCCGAAGAGCGGCTAGTCGGTGGGACTTAGCTTAGCTCTGCGACATCGACGCATCTTTCGCGGATCGTTTGGGACAGCAGGTCCTGTGCTGCCACGCAGTGGTTCAAGTTGATTTGGACCACTTTCATGCGCTGCGTTTAGGCTCCGCTCTGGACTTTGTCGCCAGGGGGCAAGACCGGCTGCCGACCTAGTGGTTTACGTCCTTCCTCATTGCTTCTGCACACCTGAAGCAGCGCGCAGGGTTCTTGCACTCAGCCACCTGATCCCCTTCTTGGCCACATATAAAGCACGCTTTGCTTCTATCGGTGGCGCTGCTACATCCGCTAGCAATGTGTCCCGTTTTGAGGCACCTGAAGCACCTTGGACGAGACTCTATTTCCTTGACTCAACTCCTTGTCCAGCCGACCTAAACCTTTCCTAGTTTCGTGAGGGCTTCTGCTGCTCCAGCCGGGACAGAGATAGTAGCCACCTGGCCTCCTCTGGGGAGGGCTCGAACGCCCTTGATGGTCACCGAATTCGGCGGATGGTCTACTTGTTTGGTAAGCGCTTCCACTAATTCCTCCCTGGTGACGAGCTCGTCCAAGTCCCGGATCAGAAACAAGGCCTGCGGTGTCAGGGTGCGTATCGAGACCCCGCTTCCCAGTACGCTTCCGACCTTCTCCCCAATCCCGCTTGCTTGGACTTGAGAGGACCGTTTAATATCCAGAAGGAGCTCTCCTTTGCCAGTTTTCTTGACTTTGCAGACACTCTCGGAGATCCCTTCCATCCTGGCGTCCTGTGCCCGCGTGACCAAGCCTAGCACTTGGCTGTAGGTCGTATCGGACGGAGGGCTTATAATTAACGCCTCGTTCCTCGGTCTCTTCCGTCTCTCCTGAGTGGTCGCTTTGGGTTGGTTGGGGCGTGACCTAGCACTGCGTCCCTTGCTGATTCTTCCCAGGCCGTCTCCGTTGGTACCCCTTGGTCCTGGGTTCGCACGTTGGTGGCCATCGGGGGCTTTGGCCCTCTTTGTAGGGTGAGCCTGTCCGGATGGACTCGGGGAATCCCTAATTCTTTTGCCGGCATTGTCCCCTTCGGCAAATCCTGTCGGGGCAGTGGCTACCTCCATAATGGGCGACTTTTTGCCACCTGTAGGGGGTGTCGGCTGCATCCGGGAGCCTTTCTGAAAGGCTAGCAACTCCGTTTCCGCACTTGTCGCTTCCGGAGAGGCTGTGTCGCCGGCGCCGCCGTGTTGGGTGGAATGGTGATTAGGGCCTCCAGAATCCTTGCTCTGACCGCGGGATCTACCGCGGGTGGATTTCCACCAGAGTGGTTGCCACCTGAAGTAATAATGTTATTACCAGACATTTCTCAAGATACACAGCTGCCAGGTTTGCGTTTTATACCTTCCACCAGGTTATAGAATCTGCCGACCGATTCGGCCAATGTGGCGCAGACGAGGTTTGGGTTTTGGGAGCCGGCTAAGCCGACGCAGTTTATACCTACTGCCAGGTGTTGCTCTTCTGCCGACCATTGTGACACAGACGCAGATCGCTCCGGGAGGAACGTGAAAAGCACGATTGGGGCTTTCATCGGTGGCCCAGGATATCTCCTCGGCATAAAAGATGGGAGTTATACCGCCCCGCCTCGGTCGCCAGAGCCCCGTTTCGAGGTGTGCCGCAGCGCGGAGGGGATGGCAATTGGTCGCTCCGTGACCTTCACCACCACATTAGCCTCCAGTGTGCTAGGCGAGAGTTTCACTCCCCGATCCTGACGCCATACCAGAAGCTTCGAGCAGCCGGCCGAAATAGAATGCTACAGTTTTATTCTGCCGGTCAGCAAGTGCATCTTGTAGCGGCAAGCTTTTGTCAGAGCGCACTGGCTTGATCACCAGCGCCCCCTATCGGCTAAGTGAGGCGAGAGCAGCGCCCTTATCAGAGCGCCCGCTTTCCAACACTGGTCGAACAGCTAACCCGTCGATCAGCTGGGATGACAAATCGCTTTGTGTGTGCCGCCACCTTGCTAAGAGTAATTTTAGCCGAAGAGAAAGTGAAAAGAAAAGAGCCTCAGAGAGAGAACCCCCAACTCACCCCCTCCCTCTAAAAACGCTGTCCATCATCCGGACACTCAAGGAGCGGCGGACCAGGGTCCAGTGCGCCCCGGCTGAACCCGTATGTACAACTGGCTCTCCGTCGCGCCGACCGCACTAAAACAGGTCAATTTCCTCAGATGTAGCCTCTTTTCTCCGTCCCCGAAGGAGCACCCGGGAAACACAACCGCACTGTTCACTCGCACTTTCACTCCCATCTTGTGTTGGTGTGAGGGATTGGTTATGTGTGTTGTTTCTTTTACCTTGCAAGTCGGCATGAAGCCGCCTTCTCGAATTATATTAGCTCCACAGGAAGTCACGCGAAAGCATTTATTGTATTCAAGGATGTGACAAAGAAAATGGCTGGAATCGGAATCACTTCCATTGAACAATGGTTTCAGTGTCTGTGGGGGTGTAAGTAATGGATCCAGTTTGACTTTCCACTTGCGCAGCACAATCATCATTGGTCCAATATCTAAATTTTCATCATCACTGTAGTTCGCAGTGGGATCTTATTGGAATGTCAAGTGATTATCTGATGCCAATGATCTTTGTGTCCTTCTTCTTCGTCTTCCTTCGCTTAAGTTCTCTAGGCATTTTGGACTATGTACAGGGTGGTGAATTTAACCTCAAATGCACGATCCACATAATATACACCGTTCATCTTACCACCTTAAAGACAAATGCTCCTGTTGAAATTTAATAAAAATTTGCACAGAGCTCGTGATTAATTTGATGGTCTCCAATTCAAATGTTAGGAAACAAATAACTTATTTAAAAATATTTTTTTTCACAATTTCAAAGTGAACACAATACCGGTTTGTCACATTAAATGAACTGAGCAGAGAACAATGAGTAGCTGTCAAAGTGGCTGTCTTTGTCAAATCAGAGATGGCGCTTTATGTAAGAAAGCTTTTTCCGCTTTTCTATTGAAATTTTTCCTGAATTTTCTTTGCTATAAACCTCACGGAACCCGAGACCTTTCCAACGAATGCAAAACCGTGGAAATCGGTTCATGCGTTCTGGAGTTATAGCGTCAGATAGAAAACCCGACTAATTTTTATATAGTAGATTAGTCATAAAACGCCCAAAGTTGCTAAAAGTGCATACCTTGACATACATACATACATACGAGGTGTGTTCAAAAAGTATCGCTTTTTTTTTTTTGTTTCAAAAATGATATATTTATTCATGAATACCTATTTTATTTTCTTCAAAGTAGTCCCCATGCGATTATACACTTGTGCCATCGGTTTTTCCAATCTTTCAAGCACTTCGAAAAATCTTTTTTTTTATCTTGTTCAGCTCCTCTTTCAATGACGTCTTTATCTCGTCAAGCGTAGAGTAACGTCGTCCTTTCATGGGCCTCTTCAGTTTAGGGATCTGGGGAATACGGTGGCTGCGGCATTATTAGTGTGTTGTTTTTGGCCAAAAAGTCGCGGACAAGCAAGGATGTGTGAGCAAGGGCGTTATGGTGGTGCAAAATCCAATTTTTGTTCTTTTCGGCCTTTCTCGGCCTTCTGAGAACATTTTGTACCACCGATAAACGTTGCTTGGGCCCAAGGTAGCTTCTCCGTATGCCACAGTCAACATTCGGAATGCATCCGCGCACTTATTTTCGTTTTTCACACAAAATTTGATACAGGTTCTTTGATCCATTTTTTTAAAAAGCAGCCGTCAACAATTAAGTGAACATTCGGCATAAGTGAGAGATATGATTACCAACATAACACCACAAAAAAAATCGAAGTTCGACTATACGTAACCCGCAAAAATTCAAAATTTGCGATACTTTTTGAACACACCTCGTACCTACATACTTACATACTTAATCGCAGTTACGTTCCCGTAAATTTTCTCTCATCTCCTTATCTAAGCTCTTCTGCATTGGCAAACGCATAATGCACAAACATACATATAGACACACGAATTATCTCGGAGCGCCGGTCAACAAAATAAGGCCACAAAAATAATTGTAAATTTGTAAAGTTTAGGATTCGAATACATTTCAGTGCCCTCCACACATTTAAGTGTTTCATTCCACATGTTTCAATGTTCAATTCCACACACTTCAGTGTCTCCTACACATATATAAATAAAAACAAGTAAAAAAGCCAAAGTCGAGTGTGCTCGACTGTGAGATACCCGGTACCCAAACTTTCACTTCCCTAATAAACACTCTGGACGGTTTTGTTGGGTGCACCGAAAAGATCGCGACGAACGGAAAGAATTCGACTGGAGTCTCTCTCTCACGCACTCACCCTCTCACTCATTATAAGCACATTCCATTTTTGATCTTCGACGAGAGCTGGTCGCGTTTTTCATCCGATTTATCTTTTTGAACCAAGCCTACGACATTTGTAATAATTTAATAAAATAAGCACAACGTATTAAAATTATCATCCGTATCGTTCCTTTTCATCCGCAAAACATAAAGTCCCCTGAGCAGAGTATGCTCATGTACATACAAAGAGATTTTCACAACGATTTTGGTGGCCCGTGAGGGGATTCGGTTTGTGCGACAAAGTCATACGTTCTAATCTTAATACGTTCAAATCATCCTAAATTTTTCGCGAAAGTGAGGACCGCGTTGCTTTGGGATCGGTATCTCTCGCTCGCTGAAACGGAAAACAGTCGCATCCTTCCAGCTGCCCTTAAACGGTATGAAGATGTTTTTTTTTTTTTTTTTTATTCATTTACTTACACTACATTATAATTATACTACGTTACAGGACATTTACAAGACATGCGTTGCGCATGTACCCATAAGACGGTGCAAGGGCCCGCATTGTGCGGTACGGCCGCAAAGCAATGCTTAGCACAATTATAGACCGCTCAGCCCGTTGCTCAGTTCTCCTTCTCTCCAGGGTCCTAAGCGTCTTCATCAGCTTTGCCGAGAATTCTGCCGCCGCGTCCCAGGTCCTTTGGTCCACCCTGATCGGTGATCCTGCTACCGCTTCAAGCGCCTCCCTCTCTTCGTCGAACCGCCGACATTCGAAGATGACGTGGTGCGCATCCTCGGGATTCCGGATCCGCAATCCGGACAGCCATCCTCCTCGTCATGGCCTAACCTCTTGAGGTAGCTGCGGATCAGCCGTGACCGCTCAGCACCTGGGTCAGATGGAAATCCACCTGCCCGTGTTTCCTCTTCATCCAGGCCTCAATGTTGGGGATTAGCCTTTACGTCCATCGCACTTTGGACGAGGCCTCGCATCTCTGTTGTCAGGTCTAGTAGCTCCGCATTCTGGCCGCTCGCTTAATTTCAGCCTTACTAGAGCCCTCCGGTACCAGGTGACTGCTCAGTGCTCTGCGCAGGTCCGCCTTCTCGCGTACCATCTCTTACCTTCTCGATGGCGTCCAACGTTGACCTCCCCTTCCTGAAGCCGAACTGCCTCGGAGAAAGACCGCCAGCCTCCTCGATAGCAGCATTTAGCCTTACTGCTATGAGTTTTTCGAACGCCTTGCCAGTGGTGTCGGTGAGGCAGATTGGTCTGAAGGAGGAAGGCTCCCGCGGTGACTTCCCCGGCTAGGCCAGCAGCAGCAGCTTCTGCTTCTTCCACCGCTCCGGAAAGGTTCACTCCCTCAGGCACTGGGAGAACACGGCCGCGTACTCCTTCGGGTGCAGGGCGATAGACAATTTCAGTGCCCTGTTGGGAACTGCGTCCGGCCCTGGAGCCTTTTTCGGATGTACGGTTCTCCCCGTCCGGGATACCTCCTCTTCCGTCACGTCGCAGGAGCCCGGCTATGACCAGCAGTGCGTCATCCGAGATGGTCCGAAATGCGCTCGCAACTCGGATGGCGTACAGTCTATAGGTTGACTCGACTCCCCGCATGTACGTCCTTACTTCGGCCGCCTCCGCCAACACCGGTGTCGCGTAGAGCAGCTGGGAAGTGACGACACTTGTCAGCAACTTTCTTGTGGTCTGCTGGTGCTCAGCAGCATACGGGAGAGTGCTCCTGCGGCTCCGCTGGCCTTCTTCTGGGTGTTCTCTAAGTGCTCCTTAAACGACAATCTAGTGTCAAGGAGGACACCAAGGTATTTAATGGCTCACTGGAAGGTTATCGCCGCTCCAGCGACACGAATCTCGTCTGTCTCCACGACCTTTCGGCTGGAGATTAGAACCGCTTCCGTCTTATGCGCTGCCAGCTCCAGGCCCGCGCTTAGAAGCCACGATCCCCTTGATCGCCTCGTTCGCCTTCTCCTCCACGGCGGCGCGCTCTTTGGCGACTACGACCACTGCCACGTCGTCTGCGAATCCCACGACGGTGGTTTTACTGGGCATGGGGAGCCTTTGAGCCCCATCGTACATGGTATTCCAGAGCAGGGGTCCCAAAAGGGAGACCTGCGGGACTCCGGCTGAGACTTCGTATGCTCTGAAAATCATGTGCGTCTCCACAGTGAGCACACTCTCGCTGAAATAGCTCCGTACTGTTCGTAGCAGGTACCCAGGGATGTTCAGGGCACCGAGGGACTCCAGCGTGCGGCTCCAGTCGGCGGTGTTGAAGGCGTTCTTGATGTCTAGCGTTACCACTAGGCAGTAGCTCTTCGAGCCGCCTTTCTACCTCGTGCCCGCGATCGCCGTTTTCGCAATCTCCTTTACCTTCTCGATGGCGTCCAACGTTGACCTCCCCTTCCTGAAGCCGAACTGCCTCGGAGAATGACCGCCAGCCTCCTCGATAGCAGCATTTAGCCTTACTGCTATGAGTTTTTCGAACGCCTTGCCAGTGGTGTCGGTGAGGCAGATTGTTGGGAACTGCGTCCGGCCCTGGAGCCATTTCGGATGTACGGTTCTCCCCGTCCGGGATACCTCCTCTTCCGTCACGTCGCAGGAGCCAATGGGGTTGAAGGGCTGCCGCTCCTCCCTGGGCTGGATGCGTACTGGCGCTCCTCGCGGGAACAGCGCCTGCACGATGCCATCCAGAACCGTGGGGTCCGAGGGGGCGGTGCTGCCTGCTTTCAGTCCCTTGACCACCAGCTTGTACGCGACGCCCCAGGGGTCTTAATCCGCCGCGTCGCAGAGCACCAGAAAGGAGTTTCTCTTCGCGTCCCTTATGGCCGCCTTAAGAGCCTTCCTCGCGGCCTTATAGGCCTCGTTGCCTATCGGGTCAGCTGTCTCCGGGTTCGCAGGCAGGTGGTCCGTAGGTCGGCTATCCTGTCACTCCACCAAAACACAGGCTTGTGATGCCCCCGAAAAGCTCTTCTACGCCGCATTCTCCGGTCGCAGGCGTGCTCCAGGACTGCAGCAATTCGGTTCGCCGCCGCGTTTGCTCCCTTTTCCGCCTCCACTGTCATGCCACCCAGCGCATTTTCGAATGCCTGGGTACACAAGCCTTTGCGGGTCTCGGCTCCGGGAGCGGCTCTCTTGCGGGCTCGCCTACCGTGCACAGGATCGCTTCGTGGTCGCTCCCTGTGTACACGTCGCTGACTCTCCATTTGGCATTATGGGAAGTTGAGCTGCTTGCGAACGTGAGGTCGATGAATGACGCTGCTCCTGCTCTGACAAACATGTGCCGCGCTCCTTTGTTCAGGAGCATGACGTCTGTCGAGGCGAATGCCACCAGCACCACCCTACCTCGAGCGTTGGTCAAGGTGGAGCCCCACTCTTGGGCCCACGCGTTGAAGTCGCCTCCGACAACGACGTTGGCAGGTCGCAGCAGAGATCATCCAGAATCCTGCTGGGCGCGCCGGCTCCTTTTTGCAGGCAGCTGCCTTGTGCCCTGCTTCGCCGCACTTGATGCAGCAGCCGCTCCTGTCCACCTCGCACTTGCACCTGATGGCAATGTGCCCGAGCTCCAGGCACCGGAAACAGAGCGGGGGACCGTCGTGCTCCCACACTCTGCATCTGGTCCATCCTATCCGGACCTCAGCTCGGCACCTAACCTCCTTGGCCATCGAGCATGGTAGGCTGATCACCGCAATTTTCGACTTGCCGTACCCGGGTCGAAGACTGCGGACCTTGACTGCGCCCTTACTGAGCTGGTACTGCTTCGTGATGGCGGTGCGGATCTCGCTCTCTGTCGTGATCGCGTCCAGATATCGAATCTCCAAGATGCTGACCTTCGAGTCCTCCGTCAGAGCTCGCACCTTCGCTGCATCGCCAAGGACACGAGAGATGCTCGTGTTTTATTGTGTGCATTTTGTTTTTGCGATCTTTGCGAGGCCTTTACTAAAACCGATTATGACGGAAATGGAAGAAGAGATCGACGCGCTAAGTGCCGTACAGCAAGATATATCTTTACGTCTCCATAACCTAAGTCGAAACTTCAGCAAAGATGGCGCAGAACGCAAAACATCATATTTTCAGCTACGCTTACGGCAGTTGGAAACTTTAAACGGCGAATTTAATAAAAATCACCAACTGCTGGTCGGGCTTCAACGCTCTTGCAAGCACCCTTATATTTCACAAAATACAGCGTTTCAGTTCGACGAAGATTACACTACAATCGCGTGTACCATATCCGAAGCATTTAAAAATAAATTTCCTAAAATAGATTCCCGCTTTTCAGAACACTCCTCTAACAACACAAACTCCCAGATCACAACACTAGCTACCACGTCGCCCCTCCAGTTACCGAAGATAACTGTACCAACGTATAACCGAAAGTTTGAAGATTGGCCAGCATTTTTCGACGCCTCTACTCAACCAATTAACGACAACACGGCCTTGTCCGACATCCAGAAGTCCCACTTTCTCAAGCAAGCTCTTTCGTCCCGCAATGACGAAGACGTTCAGCAGATCGCACTCACTGGAGGTAACTACAAGACAGCCTGGGTCCTCATTGTTCAACGTTATAAAAACCCGCGACTCCAGTTAATGTACCACATGAACTCCCTGTCTGACCTGCCGTTTTTATCCATCTCAAGCATATGCTAAAAGTTACAACTGTATGCATCCACGCGTTTAAGCGCCTCAACATCGCGATTATAGGCTGTGATTATTGGATTGTGCACCATCTTATCAACAAGCTTCCCGCTACCACTCTGCAATCGTGAGAGCACAGTCTTGGCAACTTTGTCAAGATCCCAACTTTCTCGAAACTTGAATCTTTCCTCAACAGCAGGCTTGTCAGCATTGATATTTTAGAAAATCTATGCTCACCGGTACCCGTCAGGCACTCGACGCCGTACCAAGCACCTCGTGTATCGACATCGAGACCAGCCAACAGTACCATCTACAGAGACAACAGCTTCCACACCATGACTGGAACTGCACCTCCAATGCGCTGCTTGCATTGTGTAGGCCCTCATATCCCACGACGCTGTCCAGATTTCTTTCACAGGACTCGTTTGCACGCAAATCTATTGTAGACCAAGCCCAGGCCTTTCTTAACTGTCTCGAAATTTTATGCAGTGTGGACAGAGACATCAATGTGGGAGTAGATGTGGTCATCCTTCCGGACATTCGAAAGGGTTTAAAGGATCAACCCATCGCACAGCGAACTCACCTTGGCTGTATCGTTTTTGGCCGAGTTACCCATGACACTGGCCATACGCTGACTATCAAGTCTCACCGTTTGGAGAACCTTGTCCACAATTTATTCAACGCCGAATCTGAGCAACTTACCCTAGAAGAACAGTGGTGTGAGGACCACTTTCAACGCACACGCACTCGACAAGCTAACGGAAAATATATGGTGCGACTGTCATTAAAACGTTTGTACGACCCTTTGATAACTTTAGGCAAATCACACCGCATTGCTTTAAACCGCTTCCATATGCTCGACCGAAAATTTAAACGGCAACCAGAGTTTCACCAACGTTACAAGGAGGTTATTGATGAATATTTCGAACTCGGTCAAATTACGCCAACGAATACATCCTACGAACAAGTGGAGAGTGGAATCGACTGTCGGTCATGTACCTTACCTCATCACTCCTTATTTAAGGAGGCAAGACATCTCAAATCCCTCCAGATACACAATTCTTGCAATGAATCCTCCTCAATGGATCCTCCTCGGTCATGTACCTTACCTCATCACTCCTTATTTAAGGAGGCAAGACATCTCAAATCCCTCCAGATACACATTTCTTGCAATGGATCCTCACTAGCTTATGCAGCGAGTTGCTACTTGCGAGCAGAAGAAGTTGATGGTTCCATGTGTACGCAATTAATTGCATCTCGCAACCCAGTCACACCTACAAGAACCTGGACGCAGTCAATCTTTCCAAATGGAACTCAATATAGTTACGTACCAATACCGTGGCAACGGAAACACTCCTGTTTTGTCCTGTTTTGACCCATCCCGCTGGCAAACATTCGTGTCTAACCGAGTTAGCCAGATTCTCAGCATCAGCAAACTCTCACAATGGAGCCATGTGCCTACTGCAACTAATCCCGCTGATGACCACCATGGATAACAGAAGAAAGAGAGCAGTGGCCAACCAGCTCATTTTCAACAAAAGACATTGATATGACCACCATCGAGGAAAAGGCATGCCAGCTACTGCACACTACTCAACTTCAAGTCACTCTGGACAAGTTAATTCTACGTATCTCATCATACAACAAAGTTTTGGCAGTTACTGCAAACATCTTGAGATTTATTCATAACACACAACGTAAAGCTGATCAGCGGCAATACCGCACTTCAAGTGTACTGGAACTGAGACAAGCATTAACAACCACAGTACAAATCGATATTAAATTAAAAAAAATCTTTACCACAGAAAAACAAATTGCATCAGTTAGTCTTTGAGTTAGACAACCAACGAGTTTTGCGTATTCGAGGCAGACTTCGCAATGCCATCCATCTATCCAGCGATGAACGTAACCCAATTATGCTTCCTCCCAATCATCATTTTACAGGTCTAATCATATGCAACGCGCAACACCTATTTCAGCATGGCTGGATAGCAGTCCCGCTTGCAACAATTAGACATCAGTTTTGGATCGTCAATAGGAGACAATTCGTAAAACGTATCTTTAGAGACTGCATCCTATGTTTCCGACACCGGCCCAAACCAAGTCAACAATTAATGGCGGACCTTCCCATGCACAGAGTCAAGCTTTCATCGCTACGGGAGTCGATTATACAGGGTTTCGTGCCTCCCGACTTCAAGGACATGCAACTTACAACGCATGCATAGCAGTCTTTGTTGTCGTTCCTGCCTTAGCTACCAAACAAATTCAATTGCATTTCAACCACCCCATAATCCCAAATTTGAAGGGATATGGGAAGCGAATGTTAAATCGGTTAAAACCCATTTATACCGATATTTTTCAGGAATTCGCATGACATATGAGCAACTTGCTACCGTATTAACAAAATTTGAAGCCAGCTTAAACTCACGGCCACTGTGCCCGCTAACAGCTGATCCGGACGATTTGTCAGTCCTGACCCCAGCTTATTCCTTATTATCCAAGGACGTGCCACTTTTTTTTTTTTTTTTTTTTTTTTTTTATACTTTGCTGTTGTTTATTGAATCTTCTCCATTTAGAGACTAACAATAAGTGTGTCAAATCTTATA